>CM050167.1:119690089-119700036 GCA_027410445.1 Discoglossus pictus | reverse complement strand
AACACATACATATATACACACACACACACACACACATACATATATACACACACACACACACATACATATATACACACACACACACACACACACACACACACACACATATATACACACACATATACACACACACACACACATAGATATATATATATATATATATATATATATATATATATATATATATCTATCTCAACGGCACCAACAGAAGCGTGTAGAGTGAAACACAAAGGGGTAAAGAAAAGGGCAAAGGGAGAAAGTGCACGTGAGAGTGGAACGTGGAGATAAGATACAAGAACACTGACCTAAAATGGAGTAAAAAACGATGAAAAGGATGAAGAGGGAAGTGGCGCTCGCGTGGGGCCAGCTCCAATGGATGATGTGAAAAAAGTGGAAAGGTAGCTAAAAAAGCTAAAGTAGCTTGCTGGTAGCAAGGTGTGTATAGTGAATGGAGTGAATAAAGTGGAGGAGCAAGGAAAGAAAAGAAGTGAAAAAAGTGCACCCACTCGTGTCCTAAACTGAAGGTGCAGAGAATGTGTACACAATAATAAACCAAAAAAATCCAAAGAGTCCAAAATGTGAAAAGAATAATAATAAGATAATAATGTAGAAAATGTGAAATATAAAAGCTAAGAAGAAGCCTAAAAAATGCTGCATATACCTAATGTAACCTTCTCAGGGCCCACATGAAAATAATAAAATGTGTCAAAGGCCGACAGTACTGGGGATGCTCCAATGTGGATGGCAATATCAATAGTGTATAATAACAAGCAGAACAGGGCATGTGTCAAAACAGCTATGTATCAAAAAATAGTAACGCATGAATAATAAGATACAAATATATGTATGACCGAAATCTGACCGCAAATAGAGCAAAATAACAAAGAACAATAATAATGGACTGAATGGGCCAATAGTGGTGGGTCATGAGCCAGTGACTCTAGATTATGAATGGGAAAATGTACAAATATACAAGTATATAAGAATAGAATAGATGGTAGTATGTGTAAATAAGAGAAATACAATAATTCTAACTCTCCAAATGGATAGAGCTAAAAAAATGTGGTCAGAGTGTGAGGATTTGTCCCCTATCAACGGGGGAGAAACTCACTGCTCATCACTCCTGAACTGGAGTCCTCCCATCATTTCATCTGGTGGTGATCCAAGGAATCAGAAGATCAGAGAGATTGACAAAGGCAAATGCAGCTTGCCTAACCGGACTGCCGATTTCGCGCACACGCGCTTTCTCAAAGGCAAATAGTGGAGTGAGTGTGTGTGTGTGTGTGTGTGTGTGTGTGTGTGTGTGTGTGTGTGTGTGTGTGTGTGTGTGTGTGTGTGTGTGTGTGTGTATATATATATATATATATATATATATATATATATATATATATATATATATATATATATATAAATATAAATATGTGTGTACACACACACACCATCATACATACATACATACATACACACACACTGCATTGAACAAAAAACAAGTGGAAGGCAGAGGAATGACTTACCAATGAAGAACGTTTTTTTAAATCAAGTTACTTATCACTGCACCATCAAACTCTACTCAAACAATGTAAATCTATAAAATGTTTAACAGTTTCAGACTCTAGCATTATTATTTATGCAGATTCTTGTGGGAGAGCTTCAAGGGATAAACTAACAATATTAAGTCAATACTTGGTCAATTTTAAAAATGTAAAAAAAAAAAATTCCATTTGATTTTTTACCCTCTAACATATGGTGACTTTTGTGGTCCTTTAAATTACTTGTCGTGTACACCTGCAGTTATTCAAATGTATAGAAGTTTAGTTACCTTTGTCAGGCTCCTTTCCAACCTCCTGTCTGTAATACTCAGCATCATCATCTTCTGACAGGTTGGCAGGATCATTTTCTCCTGACATACCAGGATCCTCTACTTCGCTGTCATCATCTTGATCCCCTCCATGTTTTCTCTTCATGCCAGCAATACTGCGCTTTCTGTGTGTGGGAACGATTAAGAAGGGATTATTTAGGACACCTGTATAACCTAATCCAGAGGCATCAAAATGTATTTCTTTTTATTTAAAAGCTAGATTGCTGATATTTTCTCAGGCTAATAGTTCTTAGTCAGATTCAATTTTTAAACATGTATACATATTTTTCTTCATACAGTATTTCTTTAAAGCCTGGTGTCATTACTCTTATTCATACCTGCTTATTGCAGCACATCTTTTAGAACAAATAAGTAACCTTAGATAAAGTTACGAGAAGAGAGGGTCTCAGATAATTACATATGAATAAGACAACAGTTTTTTGCACTGTGCCCCTTTAATCTTATTCAGTTGCTGAACTAGTAACTTTAAGACTGTACTCTCACCAATATCAACATCACTCTCCTTCTCTACCCAGGGGGCCAAGATAGTGAGATAGACACACTCACATGTGAAAACAACCACTTTAACCCACATTCAATAAGATTTTATGTACTAATATGTATTTAACACACCATGTGCACTGCAAATATTTAATACACTCAAAGCTAATATTTTCAGTTTCACTTTCACCACAAAATCCTAGCTCCTAAACTCATGGCTCCTACACTTTCATTTCACAAACTACATAAAAAAACACTAGTCATGATGTGTAGCCATCATTCTTAGTCTATGTATTCTTGAACTGCATGAGCTACAGGGGGCTGACCCAAAGTAGTAAACTTTGCAAGATAAACATAAAAAAACAGAACTTTTAAGCACTTAATAAAATGCATAAAAAAGTAAAACTATACTATATTCTGAGTAAAATACAAAAATCTTCCATGTCCCTTTAAATACTACCTGTATAGCTTTTTTCAGTGTACAGTGTTCATTTAACGGTTTCCCACTTGTTGATCCTAAAACTCACTTGTTCTCCCCTCTCTCCTCCTCCTTGCGCTGCACATCTGCCTCTTGCTTTTTCTTCCTTGCGTTCTTCTGTTGCATTTTCTTCTCACCACGTTCCAACATGGCTTTAATCTCATCTTCAGTCTTTTTGACTGAAATGCAAGGGAAAAAAAATGAAACAAGAAAAAAAAAATAGAAGAGAACAAGACAGACTAGACCATAAAGATTATAAGCAATCAGTAAAAGTAAAAAAAAAAAAAAAAAGGTAGTTGACATTTAAAAGTGAGAAAATTGAACATGTCTCTAAATTTAAAATGTATCTTAACATTGACAGTAGGCTGACCACATGGATTATGGAGTATTCTGACATTAGTCCCATAAAAGTCCTGTTTACAAGTGGATTTACCTTAAAGAGTAAAGGCTGAGAAACTGAGAAACTGCAGAGTGCACTAATTGTGCCCAGGTGAGAGGGGTGTGGCTTGACTGTTAAACTTGTATAAAAGGTTTGTGAGCTGGTTTGGGGCCTGTTTGCAAGTGGATTTACCTTAAAGAGTAAAGGCTGAGAAATTGCAGAGTGCACTAATTGTGCCCAGGTGAGAGGGGTGTGGCTTGACTGTTAAACTTGTATAAAAGGTTTGTGAGCTGGTTTGGGGTCTGTTTACAAGTGGATTTACCTTAAAAAGTAAAGGCTAATAAACTGCAGAGTGCACTAATTGTGCCCAGGTGAGAGGGGTGTGGCTTGACTGTTAAACTTGTATAAAAGGTTTGTGAGCTGGTTTGGGGCCTGTTTACAAGTGGATTTACCTTAAAAAGTAAAGGCTAATAAACTGCAGAGTGCACTAATTGTGCCCAGGTGAGAGGGGTGTGGCTTGACTGTTAAACTTGTATAAAAGGTTTGTGAGCTGGTTTGGGGCCTGTTTACAAGTGGATTTACCTTACAAGTAAAGGCTGATAAATTGCAGAGTGCACTAATTGTGCCCAGGCGAGAAGGCAGAAGTTAATAGAAACCGGAGAAGGGGAACTTGTGAGCTTGCGAACATTTTCAGTATCAAGTGCAATTCTAGTAAAAGCCTAGGAGTTTAAATAAAAGGAGGGCCTTCAAAGAAAAGGGAGGGCAGATTTATAGTGCAAAGGAGGAAAACTTTATATAAATATATTATATTATATTCTTTATTTTTCCCACTGAAATTTCGTAGACAATAATAATAATTATGAGTCAGTCCAGTGGCAACCTTATTCAGTGTACATCCTGTCAAATGTATGCACTACTGGAACATATGATCCAGGGTCCATACCTCTGTGACAGGTGTGAGCATGTTGCCTCTTTGGAAGCTCAAATTGAAGATCTGGAGAGGAGAATTGCAGCACTTAGTGATATTGCTCCACTGGAAAGGGAATTGGTGCTCACGGAGCACAGTTTAGCTGGGCCTAGTATGGAGGGAGGAGCTGGGGCTAGGGAGGATGGCCAGGGAGGTAGCTGGGTTACAGTTACAAGGGGAAGCAGGGGGAACAGGAGGAGGCAGGCCAGTTCTGAGTTGTCAAACACCAACAGATTTGCCAGATTGAGTGAAACTGTTGGCGATGTCCATTCAGGAATGGCAATGCCAGATAGAGCTGTTCCCTCTAACAGCCGGGCGAACAGCTCTACTGGAGAAGAGGGAGGGCAGAATAGGCAGAGCAACAGACATGTTTTGGTGGTAGGGGACTCTATTATTAGGAAGGTAGACAGGGTAATTTGTCACCCAGATCCCAGCAATCGAACAGTTTGCTGTCTCCCGGGTGCTCGGGTTCGGCATGTTGTGGATCGGGTGGATAAATTATTGGGAGGGGCTGGTAATGAACCGGCGGTCTTGGTACACATTGGTACCAATGACAAAGTTAGTGGAAGATGGAGCGTCCTAAAGAATGATTTTAGAGAATTAGGGAATAAGCTTAAAGCAAGGACCTCCAAGGTAGTATTTTCTGAGATACTACCAGTGCCACGTGCTAGCCCAGGGAGGCAGAAGGAGCTTAGGGAGGTTAATGCGTGGCTAAAAAAGTGGTGCAGTGCAGAGGGTTTTGGGTTTTTAGAGCACTGGGCTGACTTCTCACTTGGGTACAATCTCTATAGCAGGGATGGATTGCACCTTAATGATGAGGGCGCTTTTGTGCTAGGGAATAGGATGGTAGAACGGCTGGGGGAGTTTTTAAACTTGTAGGTGGGGGGGAGGGACTATATAGAAGTATTGGGGTAAATAGGGTAGAGAGGGAAAGGGATGAATTATTTTCCCATGGGGGAGGAGAAGGGGGGAGGGTTACAATAGAAAGTAGGGAGATATTAATAGGGGCCTCAAATACAGTGGCAGGCACTTCACATCAGCAGAGCCGTAGCAACATAAAGTGTATGATTGCAAACGCAAGAAGTTTGCCTGGGAAAATGGATGAGCTAGAAATATTAGCAGTACAAGAAAAATGGGGCTTAATAGGCATTACGGAAACATGGTGGGATGAATCTCATGACTGGACTGTTAATCTGGATGGTTATAACCTATTTAGGAAAGATAGGGGCAATGGTAAAAGAGGAGGAGGGATCTGTCTTTATGTTAAGCCTGAATTTAAGCCTATAGTTAGAGAAGATATTTATGCTGGCACTAACGGCATCATTGAATCCTTGTGGGTTGAGCTAAATAGTGGAGGAGCTAATTCTAAAGGCATATTGGTGGGAGTATGCTATAAACCCCCAAATATAGCTGAAAGTGAGGAAATACAATTATTGTTACAGATTGGAAATGCAGCTAAGCATGGGCAAGTTCTAATAATGGGAGACTTTAATTACCCTGATATAAACTGGATAAACGAGACCAGCAGCTCAGCTAAGGGGAGCAGGTTCTTGAGTACACTCAGGGATCATTATCTAGCCCAGGTAATACAAGAACCTACTAGAAATGGGGCCATCTTGGATTTAGTCATCACAAGTAATATTGATATAATATCAAATGTAAAAATAGGGGAACCCTTGGGGAACAGTGATCACAACACAGTCTCATTTGAGATTGAATACAAAAAACAGAGTTGTAAGGGGCCAACAAAAACTCTAAATTTTAAAAGGGCTAACTTTAATGGGCTACGGGCAGCAATACAACATATAGACTGGGACAAAGAACTTACAGGGAAGAATACTGAAAATAAATGGACAACATTCAAATCCTTACTAAATAAACATACTCATCAGCATGTACCATGTGGAAATAAAATAAATAGGAGTAAATCACATCCCATGTGGCTTAACAATGACTTAAAGATCATGATGAGGAAAAAGAAATATGCATTTAAATTATACAAGAAAGAGGGAACAGAGGCATCTTTATGTGACTATAAGGAAATCAACAAGGCTTGCAAAAGGGCTATTAGACTGGCTAAAATAGAAAATGAGAAGTCAGTTGCAATGGAAAGTAAGACTAACCCTAAAATATTTTATAAATATATTAATGGGAAGAAGGCCAGGAAGGAATTGATAGGACCATTACAATGTGACACAGGCCATCTGATAATTAGTGACCAGGAAAAGGCAGATGAGCTAAATAGATTCTTTTCTTCGGTTTACACAAGGGAGGTACCAGTGGTTGGGACACTGCAACATAATGGGGCTACACTACCTTCACTAAATAATTGGTTAACGCAGGAAGAAATACAAAAGAGGTTGGAGAAAATAAATGTTAATAAAGCCCCAGGTCCTGATGGAATACATCCAAGGGTACTGAGGGAGCTGGGTTCTGTAATAGCCAAACCATTATATCTAATCTTTAAAGACTCGCTCACTACAGGGTCTCTACCAGATGACTGGAGAAAAGCAGAGGTGATACCTATATTTAAGAAGGGATCTAGAGCAAATCCGGGGAATTATAGACCAGTGAGCCTCACTTCTGTAGTTGGGAAGCTTTTAGAAGGGTTAATAAGGGACAGAATACAAGAATATGTCTATTTGAACAGGATCATAGGTAGCAGTCAACATGGATTTATGAAGGAAAGGTCGTGTCAGACCAATCTAATTAGTTTTTATGAGGAGGTTAGTAGGAACTTGGATCAGGGCAACTCAGTGGATGTAGTCTTTTTAGATTTTTCAAAGGCATTTGATACAGTGCCACATGGAAGACTAGTGAGCAAACTAAGGGATACAGGAATTGCAGTAAATATCTGCTCATGGATCGAGAGCTGGCTAAAAGACAGGAAGCAAAGGGTTGTTGTAAATGGAACATACTCCGATTGGTCTAATGTGATAAGTGGGGTTCCTCAGGGCTCAGTATTGGGTCCTCTCCTTTTTAACATATTTATTAATGACATTGAAGTAGGACTCGAATGTAGTGTCTCCATTTTTGCTGATGACACTAAGTTGTGCAAGGTAATAAAATCAGATAATGATGTACTTTCCCTACAAAAGGATTTGCATAAATTAGAGAAATGGGCGGCTAAATGGCAGATGAGATTTAATACAAATAAATGTAAGGTTATGCATTTGGGAAGGAAAAATAGCCAAGCAATCTATAATCTTAATGGAGCAAATCTAGGGGTATCAGATATTGAAAGGGATTTGGGAGTACTAGTGGACAACCACCTAGGTAACAGCGCTCAAAGCCAAGCAGCGGCTGCAAAGGCAAATAAAATATTAGCATGTATTAGGAAGGGTATAGAAGCCAGGGAAGCAAATATAATTCTGCCACTATACAAATCTCTAGTACGCCCTCATTTGGAATATGGAGTACAATTTTGGGCACCACCTCACAAAAAAGACATCTTAGAGCTGGAAAAAGTACAGAGAAGGGCTACAAAACTAATAAGGGGAATGGAGGGGCTAAGTTATGAAGAAAGACTAGCAAAATTAAACTTATTTTCGCTAGAAAAAAGGCGTCTAAGAGGAGATATGATTACGTTATTTAAATACATCCAGGGTCCATATAAGGCTTTGTCAAGTGAGCTTTTTGTAGCAAGAGATTTTCAACTGACAAGAGGACATCCGTTGAGGTTAGAGGAAAAAAGATTTCACCTTAAACAAAGAAAAGGGTTCTTCACAGTTAGGGTGGTTAAACTGTGGAATTCTCTACCAAAGGAGGTGGTGACAGCGAATTCGATAGACAACTTCAAAAAGGGGTTAGATATATTTCTGAATAAAGAGGGCATTCAAGGCTATCCTAGATAACTAGCGAAGGAATATTGATCCAGGGAGAAATTTGATCGCCAGTTTCTGGGGTCAGGAAGGAATTTTGCTTTTTTTCCCCCTTATGAGACAATTGGCAAAGTTTCAATGGGGTTTTTTTTATGTTTGCCTTCCTCTGGATCAATTAACAATAATTAACAATTAACAATAATAATAAATAGTCCAAATTAAAAAGATCAATAGAGATCTAAAAAGGTTGAACTTGATGGACTAACTCTTTATTCATTCTCCAATACTATACTATTAATAATTATTTAATCAATAATTTAATTAATAACTAATCCGCATATTGCAGATCAGAGGAGATCTTAACAGGTTGAACTTGATGGACTGAAAGTCTTTTTTCAACCTTAATTACTATGTAACTATGTAAAAGCTAACATACTGACTACAGTAGGCAAAGCTAACAGCTCTACCGTACGGATTACATACAGTCTGACCACTTAGGGAACGGCGCGGTTTACACAGAATATCATACCCAGTACAAGGAGCTTGTCAGATAATTAATGCATTTATAAAAAATCACATATATAGTTGTGAGCATGCAAGCTGTTGCTAACGCTTGCAGGCTCGCGAAGCGAGGCCGCAGTTGCTGGCATGGAGCGCTGAAGGCGCTCCTTGCCAGCAACTGCAGACCTCGCAACATTTACGTAGTTACGAAAGGATAATACGAGACATGTTACGACATCGCAAAAATCGTCCGAAACACGTGCACATCAAAACATGAAAAACACAATAAATACATAAAAAGCTTACCTACAGGAAGAGGGGGCACCCAGGACCTTGAAAACTGACGTTACACCGGAATTTAACTCAAAAATCCTCTAAGCGAGAGAAAAAATGGCAGCCGAAAAAAAACGAAAAACGAGGCTACAGCAGTCTAAAGACGCAAAACACCACCAAACACCTACGGATTTACCGAAAAAGACATACGAGATTCAAAAACAAGGACGCAACCCGCGCGACCCCAAAAACATTAGAAACACAATACACACACACAACAAACATATAAAAAGCTTACCAACAGCAAGGTGGCGCACCCAGGACCTCTGCAAGTAAAGTTACACCTCGAATTAAGTACAAATTTCGGAGTTTAGACACCCGAAAATCACCTAAGCGAGAGAAAAAATGGCCGCCGAACAAAACGAAAAACTAGGCTACAGCAGTCTAAAGACGCAAAACACCACCATAAACACACAAAAAAACACCAAACAGCTATGGATATTCCGAAAAAGTCGGACGACATCCAAAACGAAGGACGCTAAATCAGCCGCCATTTTAGAACAATAACTTATACAATGGGGAAGTGCACAGCTACGCTAATGGATTTGTCTTGCGCACGCACACTATTACACTCCACACATTCATCACGCTTACACAGCAGCTCCACAGCACTAATGCTGCAGCAACATCAAAACAGATTGCCAGCTCTTCAACAGAATGCTTCCTGCATATATTACTTCAAAATAGGTAAAGTATATTACTTTATTAATCTATTATTTATTTTATTATTATACACCAAACAGCATTAGCTCACTTACAATTTCATTGCCGTCATTTTTTGACGGGCAATTCGCTAGTGGAAATATAATTTCAACAGCACAAAAATGGTGCATAAGTGGCTTTGAGAATTATCATCTTATGCACTATTTGCACTGAGCAAAAGCAGTGCTGTCCACCATCACAAGTATATAATGCATCAGGGAGGAAGATGGAACATACAGACACAAAAACCTTCCTCTGCAGTCGAGCAAATGAACAATAAAACCTTTGTTTGGGTGGAAAAGATGGCTTTACTATCAAATCTATTACAGTGTTCCTTTAAGTTTCCTATAAATGGCGCTGTGTAAGCTTGTATAGAGATGGGAAAAACGTTTTTCATTAGTCAAACT
>CM050167.1:119427589-119675089 GCA_027410445.1 Discoglossus pictus | reverse complement strand
TGCATTTATTTTTACTGGTAACATTTTGTCCTTATGTTTAGTTAAAGAAAAAAAACAAGGAAAAAAAAGAAAAGAAAAAAAAGGACACAGAAACTAAATTTTACCTAAGTGGTCCTTTAAGAGTTCCTATATGTCACTGGAGTTCCTATATGTCACTTTTGATTGCAAGTAGCAAGTTTCTAATCATGTCGGGCCTTTGGAAAAAGCACTTTCTACAAAGATTCTAAGCTCAAAACAGGGCCCTCTATTTTCTTCAGTTGTTAATATTGCATTTTTCCCTACAGCACTACCGAATGTCAGCATGTTATAAATAAAAGTAAATAATAATTGATGTACCAGGATACAATAAACATTGGTGATTTAAAGTATTACTGATTGTATTATATGTTTAATCTATTACATAATGCAAATAGCTCAGCCTAGAAGTGCCACTGTGCTGTGAGAGATTACATTGCTTCATAGTATACTCCTTAGTATTATTATAAAACTAGTAACTTGCCCGTCAAAAATGACAGGATAATATTTGATGTGTCTCTCCCCCTCCCCCCTGTGTCTCCCCCCGGGTCTCTTCCCCTCCCCCTCCATTGAGCATGTGCGGAGTCACAGTGCATTGCGCAAGAGATAGCAGTGTGGAACATTGCGCATGTGCATAACATAATGTGTCGCCTCCCGCCGCGAATGTGTCAGATGGATAGACTTCATATTACACTATATGACAGAACGGAGATATCTCAAACTATTATTACCTTCAAAGAGGCAGCAGTAAATGGCTCCATTGCCCTCCTCACATCAAGAATGAGTTGCTGCACGTTTTTCCCAATCTGCCCTCGTTGGAATACAAATGAATGAGGGACAGCAGAATATTCCTCCTCGGCATTGTGATTCGCTGCTGCGCGTAACTTCTTCTGGTTCTTAGTCTGTGATAAAAAAAAAAACAAAGCAAGACATGAACTGTTAGAATTGTCACACTGAGCTCTGCACATGTAAAGACTTTGAGCGCTATTCTATTAGAAGCCTGTAAGTGACTATAACCTGTAATTTAAGTCAAGCATGCAATTTACCTCCTTAAGCCTAAACTGGTAAAACCTGCCTTTTAAAGTATGATTTTAGGGGTTTGATCATAAAATCTAGTAATAGACACAGCCAATAGTAAATGAGTCCGTCATCGTGACATCAGTAACACATGGAAGACGTAATCTGAAATCGTAGTCTACTAATTAATTAGTGCCAATATGTAATATTTGCATCGGTCTCACAATCAAGCAATCTATAAAATGCATTGGATCATTTGTTTTAGTCCATGTGCGTTTCATGATATGTATTAACTCCTTGAGTCCCGGGATCGATATTACTCAGAAATAACATTTAAAAATAATATTTTTAATTGCCTATTTGTGGCTTTGAGACAACAATTAATTTTAATGCGTTTCCATTCCACCCCATGCTGTTAAAGTACAGTATTGTGTGTTTAATTGCTGCTACAGCTCTAATAAGTGTTCAAAAAGGCCTTTGTGACTTTAGTACTCGTAATTTTTTTTGACAGAAAATGTATACCTTCTTCAGTTGCTGGTTAGACTTTATTTGCGAGCTACAGGTCTAATAGAATATCGATTTTGTGTAACTTTAATTACTTAGAAATCATAATGCAAATTTAATGGTGCTAAAATCAATGGAGTTTTAAGGCTGGTTTTGAGTCTTTTACTTGCCCATGGTGATTGTGGGCAGGGAATTCATAATAGGATTGCAAGCAGCTAATAGAATGTGGCAATATTAACAGTGTTTTTAAAAAGTATATAATTTTAGGAATTGGGCAATAGTATAGGGCCCATGGTCTGGATCTAGATTCTAATACAATAGACATGCAAAGATACATTTATATTTGTGGAAAACTGGTGTTTTTTCCCACCTGCAATAGAATCCAGCCCCCAAAAAACTTGCAATAATAAGAAAATTCTGTCATAAAATTCTGTAAAAGTAAAACTAACATGTTGTTTTGAAGGCAATATATGTTTACATTAAATTACATATACTGTACATATGTATAGAGATGAACATATTGCAAGAATAAAGTCGGGTCCTTTCAATCATCCTTTTTGAATAATGTATGCTTAAAATCCCCTTCTGGGTCTCTACCGTGATGTGTTGAAGGGACTTGTGTATCTCAATGAAGCTGTGAGCTCTACCTTGTAGGGTCACTCAAGAGAGAGGTCAGACAAATTGCGGTCCACTGGAGAAGGAACTGGCAACCCTCTGCAGTATATTTGCCAAGAAAAGCTTACCGATACCCACGATCAGAGACATAACAATAGATATGCCAGATGTGCTGTGGCCCTTAGGGTCACAGAGTAGGACACGACTAAATAAATGCTTAAAATGCTTAACAATTCCACTCAGTTTTAATACCAACCGACTGCAATTACCTTTACTTTTGCGGTGTCACGTTAATGTCAGTGAATTTAATATTATTTACTTTAAAAAATTAAAGCAAATAAAAAATAAAATCACCATGTGCTCTCAAAAATGACATCTAGTAATAAAACAAGCCATGTTAAATAGTATTCCAGATAATTCTTTATACAACAAATGATTCCTATTTCTTTCCCTTCTGGGAGAAATACACTAGATACATTTTTATTGTTATCATATCACCCATCCCAGGACCATTCCCAGTATTTACACGTTTATCATACACTTAATATAGGCAGGTCTATAAATAAAGGCATTTAATCTACAACGTGCCTCTTTATATATCTCGCCTCTTCTGTATCTCCCCCTCTTCTGTATCTCCCCCTCTTCTGTATCTCCCCCTCTTCTGTATCTCCCCCTCTTCTGTATCTCCTCCTCCTCACTCACTCTGATTCCCCGTCTGACACATAAACGTCCAGCAGCTTCTTACCTTTTCCTTCCCCATGTTGCCTACTTAGCTCCTTAGTAACTCACGTGGAGCACCACTGGTACTTCCGCTTCCGACAACACTTTGTGAGCGCAAACTCTTACCCTACATTCTTAGTTCCGGGGCACTTCGTTCCGGGTATTGTATACGTGTTCTCTAGACCTGAAAGTTGTGTGTAAATACGGGCAAGGACAAAAGTGGCAGATAGAAATGTTTGTTTACAAAATAAATGTGATAATTAGGGTTGCAGGTATAGGTAAGTGTAGCTGAGATTAAATACTGATTGATTGTAAGTGAATAACCCATATATTTCATAAAAAGGTGTAGCAAAATGAATAATAGGATTCTTAGGGGGAAAAAAAACAAAAAATGACCAACTCAGACACAGTCTTGTAACTTTATAGATCCCCTCTTTATATGTCTTCCATAAAACTACTCCCTATAACTCCCCATAATGCTACATAATATCTATAATGCTACTTATGATCTCTGCCTATATATTGTATTGCTGTACAATCGTTCAGTCAATTCTGATTTTCCGTGACCCCATGGACCGCAGCATTCCAGGCACATCTTGTGTCTGGTTGTACTTGTCCATAATGTTATCTTGTTAAAGATACTGGAGTGGGATTCCAGTTCCTTCACCAGTGGATCGTGATTTGCTGACATCTCTGCTATGACCTGCCCATCTTTGGTAAACCTACATGATATAGCTCACAGCTTCATTGAGGTACACAAGCCTCTTCACCACAACAAGGTAGCGATCCAGAAGGGGCTATTTATTGTATCACATATATAGTTGTCGTATTTATGAATGTTGGTTACCTACTGTTAAAAGTTACGGGCTTGTGCATGCACAATGAGCGTTGAAGGCGCTCATCGAAAGGCCTGAAAGTTATGGGTTTGATGGGAGCTGCAATGAGTGCCAAAGGCTGAAGGCCGCTCATCGCGAGGCCCTTACGTGACTGGAGAGGCTCAAAGCGGTGTTACAGGCTTCAAAAAAATTACAAGTTTAACGGCCGCCATTTTTTTCAAGCCTGTAACTCAGAAGCCGTTGGAAGACCCCCAAAAGACACCAATTAATTAAAAAATTAACTTAGAGGAGGAAAGGAGGGAGAAAGACACAGCAGAGGGACAGGGTGGAGAGGGTGGAAAAAGACACAGGGGAGGGAGTGTGGGTTAAAGAGACACAGGGGTGATAGAGGGGGGAAGGGACACGGGAGGGAGATAAGGGGGGGAAAAAAGAGGAGGGAGAGGTGGCAAAGAGACACAGGAGGGAGAGAGTGGGGAGAGGCTCCCAGTGAGCGCCAAAGGCGCATATTGCAGAGCTTGAGATGAGCGCCAAAGGTGCTCATCGCGAGACTCGAAAGTTGCAGTTTGGCCGACGTCTGCAATGAGCCGGCAAAGCTGCTCATCGCGAGTCGCGTAAAGTAGAGGGGGGGAGAGGCTCGCAGTGAGCACCGAAGGCTCTCATCGCGAGGCCCTCAAGTTAGAGGGGAAAGAGCCTCGCTTTTTTTTTTTTACAAGTGGATTTACCTTAAAAAGTAAAGGCTGATAAACTGCAGAGTGCACTAATTGTGCCCAGGTGAGAGGGGTGTGGCTTGACTGTTAAACTTGTATAAAAGGTTTGTGAGCTGGTTTGGGGTCTGTTTACAAGTGGATTTACCTTAAAAAGTAAAGGCTGATAAACTGCAGAGTGCACTAATTGTGCCCAGGTGAGAGGGGTGTGGCTTGACTGTTAAACTTGTATAAAAGGTTTGTGAGCTGGTTTGGGGTCTGTTTACAAGTGGATTTACCTTAAAAAGTAAAGGCTAATAAACTGCAGAGTGCACTAATTGTGCTCAGGTGAGAGGGGTGTGGCTTGACTGTTAAACTTGTATAAAAGGTTTGTGAGCTGGTTTGGGTTCTGTTTACAAGTGGATTTACCTTAAAAAGTAAAGGCTAATAAACTGCAGAGTGCACTAATTGTGCCCAGGTGAGAGGGGTGTGGCTTGACTGTTAAACTTGTATAAAAGGTTTGTGAGCTGGTTTGGGGTCTGTTTACAAGTGGATTTACCTTAAAAAGTAAAGGCTGATAAACTGCAGAGTGCACTAATTGTGCCCAGGTGAGAGGGGTGTGGCTTGACTGTTAAACTTGTATAAAAGGTTTGTGAGCTGGTTTGGGGCCTGTTTACAAGTGGATTTACCTTACAAGTAAAGGCTGATAAATTGCAGAGTGCACTAAGTGTGCCCAGGTGAGAGGGGTGTGGCTTGACTGTTAAACTAGGATAAAGGATTTGTGAGCTGGTTTGGGGCCTGTTTACAAGTGGATTTACCTTACAAGTAAAGGCTGATAAATTGCAGAGTGCACTAATTGTGCCCAGGCGAGAAGGCAGAAGTTAATAGAAACCGGAGAAGGGGAACTTGTGAGCTTGCGAACATTTTCAGTATCAAGTGCAATTCTAGTAAAAGCCTAGGAGTTTGAATAAAAGGAGGGCCTTCAAAGAAAAGGGAGGGCAGATTTATAGTGCAAAGGAGGAAAACTTTATATAAATATATTATATTATATTCTTTATTTTTCCCACTGAAATTTCGTAGACAATAATAATAATTATGAGTCAGTCCAGTGGCAACCTTATTCAGTGTACATCCTGTCAAATGTATGCACTACTGGAACAGATGATCCAGGGTCCATACCTCTGTGACAGGTGTGAGCATGTTGCCTCTTTGGAAGCTCAAATTGAAGATCTGGAGAGGAGAATTGCAGCACTTAGTGATATTGCTCCACTGGAAAGGGAGTTGGTGCTCACGGAGCACAGTTTAGCTGGGCCTAGTATGGAGGGAGGAGCTGGGGCTAGTGAGGATGGCCAGGGAGGTAGCTGGGTTACAGTTAGAAGGGGAATCAGAGGGTACAGGAGGAGGCAGGCCAGTTCTGAGTTGGCAAACAACAACAGATTTGCCAGATTGAGTGAAACTGTTGGCGATGTCCATTCAGGAATGGCAATGCCAGATAGAGCTGTTCCCTCTAACAGCCGGGCGAACAGCTCTACTGGAGAAGAGGGAGGGCAGAATAGGCAGAGCAACAGACATGTTTTGGTGGTAGGGGACTCTATTATTAGGAAGGTAGACAGGGTAATTTGTCACTCAGATCCCAGCAATCGAACAGTTTGCTGTCTCCCGGGTGCTCGGGTTCGGCATGTTGTGGATCGGGTGGATAAATTATTGGGAGGGGCTGGTAATGAACCGGCGGTCTTGGTACACATTGGTACCAATGACAAAGTTAGTGGAAGATGGAGCGTCCTAAAGAATGATTTTAGAGAATTAGGGAATAAGCTTAAAGCAAGGACCTCCAAGGTAGTATTTTCTGAGATACTACCAGTGCCACGTGCTAGCCCAGGGAGGCAGAAGGAGCTTAGGGAGGTTAATGCGTGGCTAAAAAAGTGGTGCAGTGCAGAGGGTTTTGGGTTTTTAGAGCACTGGGCTGACTTCTCACTTGGGTACAATCTCTATAGCAGGGATGGATTGCACCTTAATGATGAGGGCGCTTTTGTGCTAGGGAATAGGATGGTAGAACGGCTGGGGGAGTTTTTAAACTTGTAGGTGGGGGGGAGGGACTATATAGAAGTATTGGGGTAAATAGGGTAGAGAGGTAAAGGGATGAATTATTTACCCATGGGGGAGGAGAAGGGGGGAGGGTTACAATAGAAAGTAGGGAGATATTAATAGGGGCCTCAAATACAGTGGCAGGCACTTCACATCAGCAGAGCCATAGCAACATAAAGTGTATGATTGCAAACGCAAGAAGTTTGCCTGGGAAAATGGATGAGCTAGAAATATTAGCAGTACAAGAAAAATGGGGCTTAATAGGCATTACGGAAACATGGTGGGATGAATCTCATGACTGGACTGTTAATCTGGATGGTTATAACCTATTTAGGAAAGATAGGGGAAATGGTAAAAGAGGAGGAGGGATCTGTCTTTATGTTAAGCCTGAATTTAAGCCTATAGTTAGAGAAGATATTTATGCTGGCACTAACGGCATCATTGAATCCTTGTGGGTTGAGCTAAATAGTGGAGGAGCTAATTCTAAATGCATATTGGTGGGAGTATGCTATAAACCCCCAAATATAGCTGAAAGTGAGGAAATACAATTATTGTTACAGATTGGAAATGCAGCTAAGCATGGGCAAGTTCTAATAATGGGAGACTTTAATTACCCTGATATTAACTGGATAAACGAGACCAGCAGCTCAGCTAAGGGGAGCAGGTTCTTGAGTACACTCAGGGATCATTATCTAGCCCAGGTAATACAAGAACCTACTAGAAATGGGGCCATCTTGCATTTAGTCATCACAAGTAATATTGATATAATATCAAATGTAAAAATAGGGGAACCCTTGGGGAACAGTGATCACAACACAGTCTCATTTGAGATTGAATACAAAAAACAGAGTTGTAAGGGGCCAACAAAAACTCTAAATTTTAAAAGGGCTAACTTTAATGGGCTACGGGCAGCAATACAACATATAGACTGGGACAAAGAACTTACAGGGAAGAATACTGAAAATAAATGGACAACATTCAAATCCTTACTAAATAAACATACTCATCAGCATGTACCATGTGGAAATAAAATAAATAGGAGTAAATCACATCCCATGTGGCTTAACAATGACTTAAAGATCATGATGAGGAAAAATAAATATGCATTTAAATTATACAAGAAGGAGGGAACAGAGGCATCTTTATGTGACTATAAGGAAATCAACAAGGCTTGCAAAAGGGCTATTAGACTGGCTAAAATAGAAAATGAGAAGTCAGTTGCAATGGAATGTAAGACTAACCCTAAAATATTTTATAAATATATTAATGGGAAGAAGGCCAGGAAGGAATTGATAGGACCATTACAATGTGACACAGGCCATCTGATAATTAGTGACCAGGAAAAGGCAGATGAGCTAAATAGGTTCTTTTCGTCGGTTTACACAAGGGAGGTACCAGTGGTTGGGACACTGCAACATAATGGGGCTACACTACCTTCACTAAATAATTGGTTAACGCAGGAAGAAATACAAAAGAGGTTGGAGAAAATAAATGTTAATAAAGCCCCAGGTCCTGATGGAATACATCCAAGGGTACTGAGGGAGCTGGGTTCTGTAATAGCCAAACCATTATATCTAATCTTTAAAGACTCGCTCACTACAGGGTCTCTACCAGATGACTGGAGAAAAGCTGAGGTGATACCTATATTTAAGAAGGGATCTAGAGCAAATCCGGGGAATTATAGACCAGTGAGCCTCACTTCTGTAGTTGGGAAGCTTTTAGAAGGGTTAATAAGGGACAGAGGAAAGGTCGTGTCAGACCAATCTAATTAGTTTTTATGAGGAGGTTTGTAGGAACTTGGATCAGGGCAACTCAGTGGATGTAGTCTTTTTAGATTTTTCAAAGGCATTTGATACAGTGCCACATGGAAGACTAGTGAGCAAACTAAGGGATACAGGAATTGCAGTAAATATCTGCTCATGGATCGAGAGCTGGCTAAAAGACAGGAAGCAAAGGGTTGTTGTAAATGGAACATACTCCGATTGGTCTAATGTGATAAGTGGGGTTCCTCAAGGCTCAGTATTGGGTCCTCTCCTTTTTAACATATTTATTAATGACATTGAAGTAGGACTCGAATGTAGTGTCTCCATTTTTGCTGATGACACTAAGTTGTGCAAGGTAATAAAATCAGATAATGATGTACTTTCCCTACAAAAGGATTTGCATAAATTAGAGAAATGGGCGGCTAAATGGCAGATGAGATTTAATACAAATAAATGTAAGGTTATGCATTTGGGAAGGAACAATAGCCAAGCAATCTATAATCTTAATGGAGCAAATCTAGGGGTATCAGATATTGAAAGGGATTTGGGAGTACTAGTGGACAACCACCTAGGTAACAGCGCTCAAAGCCAAGCAGCAGCTGCAAAGGCAAATAAAATATTAGCATGTATTAGGAAGGGTATAGAAGCCAGGGAAGAAGATATAATTCTGCCACTATACAAATCTCTAGTACGCCCTCATTTGGAATATGGAGTACAATTTTGGGCACCACCTCACAAAAAAGACATTTTAGAGCTGGAAAAAGTACAGAGAAGGGCTACAAAACTAATAAGGGGAATGGAGGGGCTAAGTTATGAAGAAAGACTAGCAAAATTAAACTTATTTTCGCTAGAAAAAAGGCGTCTAAGAGTAGATATGATTACGTTATTTAAATACATCCAGGGTCAATATAAGGCTTTGTCAAGTGAACTTTTTGTAGCAAGAGATTTTCAACTGACAAGAGGACATCCGTTGAGGTTAGAGGAAAAAAGATTTCACCTTAAACAAAGAAAAGGGTTCTTCACAGTTAGGGTGGTTAAACTGTGGAATTCTCTACCAAAGGAGGTGGTGACAGCGAATTCGATAGACAACTTCAAAAAGGGGTTAGATATATTTCTGAATAAAGAGGGCATTCAAGGCTATCCTAGATAACTAGCAAGGAATATTGATCCAGGGAGAAATTTGATCGCCAGTTTCTGGGGTCAGGAAGGAATTTTGCTTTTTTTCCCCCTTATGAGACAATTGGCAAAGTTTCAATGGGGTTTTTTTTTTATGTTTGCCTTCCTCTGGATTAATTAACAAGTAACAATAATAATAAATAGTCCAAATTAAAAAGATCAATAGAGATCTAAAAAGGTTGAACTTGATGGACTAACTCTTTATTCATTCTCCAATACTATACTATTAATAATTATTTAATCAATAATTTTATTAATAACTAATCCGCATATTGCAGATCAGAGGAGATCTTAACAGGTTGAACTTGATGGACTGAAAGTCTTTTTTCAACCTTAATTACTA
Organism: Discoglossus pictus; assembly: GCA_027410445.1. Classification (NCBI taxonomy): domain Eukaryota; kingdom Metazoa; phylum Chordata; class Amphibia; order Anura; family Alytidae; genus Discoglossus; species Discoglossus pictus. The sequence continues at coordinate 119,665,332 of CM050167.1, read as the reverse complement.
TGTAACTATGTAACTATGCTTTGTGTGGCATACAGCATTGCCAGGCTTCACATTTTATTGCCGTCATTTTTGACTGGCAAGTCGCCAGTTATTTGATAAAAGCCATCATTAAAACATCTCTGAATAAGCCATTATAGGTCATGATGGGGGATGTGAGGTGCAGATCATGAGCTGGGATGAACAGCGCATCCGGAAGCTTCTTTGGAATTTGGGCCTGTGATTTTGGCATTTACCATTGATAAGATAGGAGACCAGTGTAGGGATTGGCAGAGAGAAGCAGTAAGTGATGAGTGTCGGGTGAGGTGGATAAGCTTGGCAGAAGCCTTCAAGATAAATTAGAGTGGGGATAGGTGGTTGAATGGAACGCCAATTAAAAAATAGTTGCAGTAGTCAACGCTGGGACATGACAAGAGCGTAAATTAAAGTCTTTGTGAGTTGTGCATGAGGAAGGGACAGATTTTAGATTTATTCCAGAGGTAGAGATGGCAGGATTTGGTGGGTGATGAGACGTGGTGGATGAAGGAGAGGTTGCATTCAAATGGCACATCAAGACAGTGGACTTGAGAAGTTGGGGTGGTTATAGATTTTCTTCAGAAAAGGAAATTGTAGGTGTAGTTAGAGGAAGATAAAGGAATAACTAATAGTGCTGTCTTGGAGATATTCATTTTTGGATTGTGAAAGGTCATCCAGAAGGAGATGTTTGATAGACATGCTGTGAGACAAGTTAGTAGTAAGGGAGAAGGTATAAAAAGGAGAAACACACTTTGGGGTATTTAGTCTGAAGGATCAGTTGAATCAGGAACAATAACTATTAGTGATGGAGTCAAATGAATACAGTTGCATAGCACGGTATAATTTAGCCAGTCAGCGCTGTTAAAGTGATTATGTGTTACATTTGACCAATCAGACCAATAAGAGGGCTGTCTAATCCCTGGGTTCCCCTACTGAAAAGTTATAAACAAAAACAAAATTAAAGAAGATCAGTCAGAGAACAAACTAACCTTAAAGGTATATTAAAGTGAGGTGGGTTATGAATGCATTCTGTAGAATGCATCATAACCCACCTAGCAAAAAGGTTTGCATGAAAACAGGCAAACCATTTTTGCAAAAAAAAAAAATGTGCTGAGGGTGATATTTACAACCCCAGCAGCATGTCTCTAGTTGCTTCAGCGGCTGCTGTAAGCCACCATCATGGGTACACAGGTCCCTCCTGTGTACCCTCACGTCCTGCGAATGTGCGTTCTGATTGGCTTTTGAGACACGTGACGTCACTGTTTGATCTGAATAGCAGAGCTCAGAGCTTTTGGAAGGGACGGGGAGGAGGGAGAAGGGGAAGCGGCGGAGGACGCGGCGCACTGTTTGTGTGCAGTGGATTTGTATGTCTTTGAGTGAGTCCATGTCTGTGTTTGAGTGTCTGTCTGTTACATAGTTACATAGTAATTAAGGTTGAAAAAAGACTTTCAGTCCATCAAGTTCAACCTTTTAAGATCTCCTCTGATCTGCAGTATGCGGATTAAATATTAATTAATTAGATGTTAATTAATTATTAGTCAAGTATTTATTTTAATTTTTTTAAATTATTAATTACACCAGAGGAAGGCAAACAGAAAAAAAAAACAAGTGAGACTTAGCCAATCGTCTCAAAGAAAAAATAAATAAAAAATTCCTTCCTGACCCCAGATACTGGCGATCGGATTTCTCCCTGGATCAATGAATGTCTGTCTGAGTGAGTGCTTGTCTGAGTGTGTGTGAATGCATGTCTATGAGTGAGTGTCTGAGTGTGAGTGTCTCTGTGTGTGAATTAATGCATGTCTGTGAGTGTCTGAGTGTGAGTGCATGTCTGTGAGTGAGTGCATGTCTGTGAGTGCATGTCTGTGTGAGTGAATGCATGTCTGTGAGTGAGTGTCTGTGTGAGTGAATGCATGTTTCTGAGTGAGTTTCTGTGTGAGTGCATGTCTGTGAGTGAATGCATGTCTGAGTGAGTGTCTGTGTGAGTAAGTGTGTCTGTGTAAGTGCATGTCTGTGTGTGTGAGTGTGAGTCTGTGAGTGCATGTCTGTGTGAGTGTGTGTCTGTGTAAGTGAATGCATGTCTGTGAGTGAGTGTCTGTGTGAGTGAGTGTCTGTATGTGAGTGCATGTCTTTGCGAGTGAGTGTCTATGTGAGTGAATGCATGTCTGTGAGTGAGTGTCTGTGTGAGTGCATGCCTGTGTAAGTGAGTGTCTGTGTGTGAATGTGTTTCTGTGTAAGTGCATGTCTGTGTGCATGAATGCATGTCTGTGTGAGTGCGTGTCTTTGTGTGTGAGTGCATGTCTTTGAGTGAGTGTCTGTGTGAGTGTTTCTGTGAGTGTGTCTGTGTGAGTGAGTGTCTGTGTGAGTGCATGTCTGTGTGTGAGTGCATGTCTGTGTGTGAGTGCATGTCTGTGTGTGAGTGCATGTCTGTGTGTGTGAGTGCATGTCTGTGTGAGATTGCATGTCTGTGTGAGTGAATGCATGTCTGTGAGTGAGTGTCTGTGTGAGTGCATGTCTGTGTGAGTGAATGCATGTCTGAGTGAGTGTCTGTGTGAGTGAGTGTCTCTGAGTGTGTGTTTGTGTGAGTGAGTGTCTGTGTGAGTGAGTGTCTGTGTGAGTGCGTGTCTGTGTGAGTGCGTGTCTGTGTGAGTGCATGTCTGTGTGAGATTGCATGTCTGTGTGAGTGAATGCATGTCTGTGAGTGAGTGTCTGTGTGAGTGAATGCATGTCTGTGAGTGAGTGTCTATGTGAGTGAATGTCTGTTTTAGTGAGTGTCTGTGTGAGTGAGTGTCTGTGTGAGTGTGTGTCTGTGTGAGTGAGTGTCTGTGTGTCTGTGTAAGTGTGTGTGAGTGAGTGTCTGTGTGAGTGTGAGTGAATGCATGTCTGTGAGTGAGTGTCTGTGTGAGTGTCTGAGTGCGTGTCTGTAAGAGTGAGTGTCTGTGTGAGTGAATGCATGTCTGTGAGTGTCTGTATGTGAGTGCGTGTCTATGTGAGTGAATGCATGTCTGTGAGTGAGTGTCTGTGTATGAGTGCATGTCTGTGTGAGTGAATGCATGTCTGTGAGTGAGTGTCTGTGTGAGTGTGTGTCTGTGTGAATGAGTGTCTGAGTGAGTGTGTGTGAGTGCATGTCTGTGTGAGTGCATGTATGTATGAGTGAATGCATGTCTGTGAGTCAGTGTGAGTGAGTTTCTGTGTGTGAATGCATGTCTGTGTGTGAATGCATGTCTGTGTGTGAGTGCATGTCTGTGTGTGAGTGCATGTCTGTGTGTGAGTTTCTGTATGAGTGAGTGTCTGTATGAATGTCTGTCTGAGTGAGCGCTTGTGTGTGTGAATGCATGCCTGTGAGTGAGTGTCTGAGTGTGTCTGTGTGTGAATTAATGCATGTCTGTGAGTGAGTGTCTGAGTGTGAGTGCATGTCTGTGAGTGAGTGCATGTCTATGTGAGTGAATGCATGTCTGTGAGTGAGTGAGTGTCTGTGTGAGTGAGTGGCTGTGAGTGAATGCATGTCTGTGTGAGCGAATGCATGTCTGTGAGTGTCAATGCATGTCTGTGTGAGTGAGTGTCTGTGTGAGTGAGTGTCTGTGTGAGTGCATGTCTGTGTGAGTGAGTGTCTGTGTGAGTGAGTGAGTGTCTGTGTGAGTGAGTGTCTGTGTGAGTGCATGTCGGTGTGAGTGAGTGTCTGTGTGAGTGCATGTCTGTGTGAGTGAGTGTCTGTGTAAGTGCATGTCTGTGTGTGTGAGTGTATGTGTGAGTGTGTCTGTATGAGTGAATGCATGTCTGTGAGTAAGTGTCTGTGTGAGTGAATGTCTGTATGTGAGTGCATGTCTGTGTGAGTGAGTGTCTATGTGAGTGAATGTATGTATGTAAGTGAGTGTCTGTGTGAGTGTATGCCTGTGTAAGTGAGTGTCTGTGTGTGAATGTGTGTCTGTGTAAGTGCATGTCTGTGTGCATGAATGCATGTCTGTGTGAGTGCAAGTCTGCGTGAGTGTGTGTCTGTGTGTGAGTGCATGTCTGTGTGAGTGAATGCATGTCTTTGAGTGAGTGAGTGTGTGAGTGTGTGTCTGTGAGTGTGTGTCTGTGTAAGTGAATGCCCTTACACAGACACATCCAAACCCTAACTCCTTACCCCTAACACTGGGGCTGGGGGAGGTGATGGGGCAATTCGCTGGGGCTGGAGGGCAATTCTCTGGAGTTGGTGGAGGTCACCGGGCAATTCTCTGGGGCTCCGGGGCAATTCGCTGGGGGAGGTCATGGGGCAATTCTTGGAGGCTATTCACTGGGGCTGGAGAAGGTCACAGGGCAATTCTCCGAGGCTGTGGGGCAATTCTCGTGTTGGAGGGGCAATTATCTGGGTCTGGGGGGGCAATTTACTGTGGCTGGGGTAGGTCACAGGGCAATTCTCTGGGGCTGGGGGAAGTCATTTGGCAATTAGCTGGGGTTGGGCAATTCTCTGGGGCTACGGCGCAATTCACTGTGATTGGGGGAGGTCACGGGGCAATTCTCTGGGGCCGTGGGGCAGTTCTCTTGGTTTGGGGGAGGTCACAGGGCAAATCTATGGGGCTGTGGGGCAATTCTCTGGGGTTGGGGGGCAATTTACTGGGGCTGGGGTAGGTCACAGGGCAATTCTCTGGGGCTGGGGCGCAATTCACTGTTATTGGGGGAGGTCACGGGGCAATTCTCTGGGCCATGGGGCAATTTTCTGGGGTTGGGGGAGGTCACAGGGCAAATCTCTGGGGCTGTGGGGCAATTCTCTGGGGTTGGGGGGCAATTTACTGGGGCTGTGGGGTAATTCTCTGGGGCTGGGGGAAGTCATTTGGCAATTAGCTGGGGTTGGGGGGCAATTCTCTGGGGCTGGGGCGCAATTCACTGTGATTGGGGGAAGTCACGGGGCAATTCTCTGGGGTCATGGGGCAATTTTCTGGGGTTGGGGGAGGTCACAGGGCAAATCTCTGGGGCTGTGGGGCAATTGTCTGGGGTTGGGGGGCAATTATCTGGGGCTGGGGAAGGTCACGGGGCAATGCTCTTGGGTTGGGGGGCAATTCACTATGGTTGGGGGAGACCACGGGGCAATTCTCTGGGGCCGTGGGGCAATTATCTTGGGCTAGGGGGGGCAATTCTGTGGGGCTGGGGGAGGTCACGGGGCAATTCTATGGGGCTGTGGGGCAATTCTCTGGAGCTGGGGAGTATCACCTGGGATGTAGCTAAAACAATCAGTGAATGAAGGGGCAGAAATCTAAAGGAAAGGAAAGTGTTTGACATCATGTGACTTCCCACAGTAGGGCAGACTTCAGGTGCTAACTGAGCATGCCTGCACAATCCTCAGGCAAAAAAGAAACATTGTATAAGTTATGCTAATTTTCCCTGGGAAATTCTGGGGGTGTCAACATTGAGAATAAACAGTTTGCAAAAGCAAGAAATTCAGCAAACTTCAAGCTAACGGTTTAACTGTTTACTTAGGAATTTTTTCATGCAAACATATTTTCAGACACTATAAATTCTCCTCTATCAGATGCATTAATAACCCAGCTCACTCAATATCCTGTAGTATATCAGTCTAATATTAATAAAGTGCTCCAGGCTTAAAATGCCAAGCAATTCTAACAGGAAACTTCATATGTATATTGGCTTTGATTGGGCCTTGTTAGTTGAGTGTAGGTTGACTCCCTAAGGCACTGTATCACTCTATTGAATGAGACCAGGCTGATAAACTACAGATAATTTTCTCGCCTCTGACTTTGTTTTTATTTATTCAAATGATCCTTGAACTTAGTCTCCCTAAGGATAACAGGATAATCAAATTCTAAACTACTTGCTCACCGTGCCTTAAGGTGTTTCGCTACATCCCACTGACAAGGCTAAATGAAGGCCTAAATGTACATCTGTGATTTGCTTTTTCTCTTGTTTAAGGTAGGATTGTCTGGTATTTGTGAGACTGGATCACTCTATTGAGTAAGACCAGACTGGTATACTACAGGATATTACTCCTTGTAGAGGGCACAAGTGAGCTAAAAGAGGCTGCTCTCTGAGTGGGTTATCATGCCCATAGAACTTGCCTGTTAAGTTTTGATTGTTCTAGGTTTGAGCCACAGTGACTCAACAGATGTATTTTCTGATAACACACAATCATCTATTAGAAGCAATGAGAAGTTGGTATGTGCCTCAGAAACAAATGTTATTGTGCTAGGGATCAAGCTTGCTACATGTGCCAGCCACATTTGGGTCTACTCCAATGAATCAGTTTTCAACAACTCCAGACATTTATCTTTGATTTCAGTAATGACTGCTTGTTCCAAAGGGACACATTCACAGCTTAATGGCTTCTGTTTCCAACAAGGACTGCTTTTCCACTAGGATATCCACAGCCTTGCTACCATGCACCATGAGCATTGAAGATACCACTTGTAACGGCTACCCCGGTAGTGAGAGGGTACCAGCCGTTGGAGACGTCCTTTTCCCTGGCAAGCTGCTGTGTAAAAGTGAAGTTGGTATAATCCCATCCAAGAGTTCCAGAGGGAAAGTCAGGTTCAGCATTAAATATCCATATAGAAGCACTGCGCAGTCTCAGAAGCCCAGACCACCCATATTGGACGACACTTTCTTGGGAGTCAAAGAATACTGTCTTTATTTTGTTATATGCAGAAATATATATACACCTCTTTCCACAGGTAATACAAATGCCCATATTTGGCCACATAATACACATAGAGAGACAATAGGTGTGGTCACACCTCCCTGAGGCTACATGGCTACTTTTGATACAATCAGACATTGATTAGATCATCCTTCCCTTTGTTCCATCTTCACAATGTGAACACTTCACACAATGGAGTCTCTGTAATAGGATTATGTATTAGCCTAGTAGCTGTGATATTCTGGGCCAATATATTCTGTAGAACATAAAACAACATATCTACAGTACAGCAATGTGATCATATTTTAACCATAATAATTAAATAAACATAAAACAGGGTAAAACAGTGATGGGTTCCGTTACACCACTGTAATCAAAATCTTGGTGTACTGGGTGTGAGAATTTTCAGTGATTCAGCATGCCTTTGTCAATTAATTATTGACATATAATGGAGTGACAATCTGTTTTGAGAATCAATGCTCTTTATACTGCTTTCCAATTTGAACTGATTCACAGAGAGACCACATTTGCCACAGCAGAAAATATTCCATGAGCTAGTTTTGAAAGACCTGCTAAAACCACCAGGGAGTTTGGTGATAATGTAGCCTCCACATGGGTCCCTTTGTTCCCTATCCTTTACTGATTTTTTTTTTTTTTTATAATAATTTTATTATTTTCACATCTACAATACAAAAAAAAAAATAATCAAATACAAACATCATCATAACTACTAAATATCACAAATCCCAAATTAACCTATAAACAGAATTGAGTACATCCATTCTGTAACTCTGTCTAAGAAATTCTGACATTTTCTCCAACTACCTCTACCACTTCTAAGTTAATGAAGCACCTATCTTACACCATAACAAATGTATAACTTATTATATAACATCTATGGTGGCACGTCCTTCGCATGCAGCTGATTACCGCGGCCATCATCAGGGCGCAGAGAACTGGGCTCTGATGAAGCTCTGCGCTCCAGCCTGCATCCCAGCCTGCTTGGCAAGGTAAGGGGCTGAAAGTACACAATGCTATATATGTACAGTACACACTGCTATCCACATACAGTACACACTGCTCTACATATACAGTACACACTACAAGTTACACATACAGTCCCTAGTGATTTGAGGTGTCCCTGGGTATTTTGTGTGTCTCTGGGCACTCTGGACTCTGGTCACCCAACATGGATGTGTAACTTGTAGAGTAGAGTGTACTTTATGTATAGAGTAGTGTGTATTGTATGTGGATAGCAATGTGTACTGTACATATAGAGCATTGTTTACTGTCAGCCCCTTACCTTGCCAAGCAGTCTAAGTTGCAGGCTGGAGGGCGGAGCGTCATCAGAGCACAGTTCTCGGCACCCTGATGACGGCGCACTATTCAGCTTAGCGCGAAGGTCGGGGTGCGAACATCTATATTCCATTCACCTTTTAATTTTGCTTCTTCAGTTGGGCTTGATAATGTTAAGGCCAAACCTTTAAGGTTCTTTCTGGCCCTTCACCAAGGCAGCAAATGTCTTTAAATCCACTTCCTCGGATGCAGCATTTCTAAAATATGAACACAGGATCAGCAGATAAAATAAGGATACTATGCTACTATATATTTAAACAAGCTGTTCTGGAACTGCTTTTATTGCTGTTGGAATCCATAGCAGATCTGTGGATCTTCTGGATTTTGTATGAATTGCTAATACAACCCACATTTTTTCCGCAAGCCATCATAACATCCTAACATCCACTAGTTGTATAGAACTGGCACAGCTTTTGTCTTCTCTGAGGATTTTTACATACATATTTTCAAGATCTCTTGTTCCATATGCATACTCATCCAGTCACACACAGTGATATCTGGTACCTCACTTTATCAAGTCTGAAGTAAAAACTGACAAGAAGAGGAACTTTCAGTTTGAATATAAACATCATGAGTTAAACATACAGGGGTAATCAACATAAAACAAAATCATATAAAACAACTACTGAGCCCAGTCCCTATGTGGGTGGATCAGACAAGGTACAATTTCCAAATGACACAACCTCATAAATAATAGTCCAGATATTGTTAACTCCCTAAATAGTGATGTCGCGAACATAACACTTTCGGTTCGCGAACCGCGAACGCGAACCGCCCCGCAAATGTTCGCGAACCGGCTGAACATCGGCTAACCGCCATAGACTTCAATTGGCAGGCGAATTTTAAAACCCACAGGGACTCTTTCTGGCCACAATAGTGATGGGAAAGTTGTTTCAACGGGACTAACACCTGGACTGTGGCATGCCGGAGGGGGATCCATGGCAAAACTCCCATGGAAAATTACATAGTTGATGCAGAGTCTGGTTTTAAGCCATAAAGGGCATAAATTACCTAACATTCCTAAAGTTTTTGGAATAACGTGCTTTAAAACATCAGGTATGATGTTGTATCGATCAGGTAGTGTAAGGGTTACACCCGCTTCACAGTGACAGACCAAACTCCCCGTTTAACGCACCGCAAACAACCGCAAACACGCCATTTGCACAACCGCAAACTCCCCATTTGCACAAGGTTGGATACCAAGCTAGCCATGTCCCGTTCTTTGTCCTCATTGATGTCATTGAAGGTCTCTTCCTCCACTCAGCCACCAAGGGTCCCTGAAAGGTGACAGCAAGCCCCCTGGGACGCCTGCTGTGTTTGGTCTTCCACCTCCTTAAAGGCACCTTCCTCCTCTGACTCCTCTTCTTCAGACTCCTCTCACTGCGTTGCCTCTCTCTGCATTATTATAAGGTGTGTTAAGTAGTACTACTCTTATCAGTTTAATACTTGTTACGTCACCTATCAGTGGGCGTGTATAAGGCCTGGATTTTTAGTACCAGGAGATGGAAAAAGATGTTTTGTTGGTCGTATCACTTCAATTTTGGGGCACGGCACGTGCAGTCAAAGGTGCTACCAGATAGGAGTGGCATGTTTGTAAGTACTACTCTTATCAGTTTAATACTTGTTACGTCACCTATAAGGGGGCGTGTATAAGGCCTGGATTTTTAGAACCAGGAGATGGAAAAAGATGCTTTGTTGGTCGTATCACTTCAATTTTGGGGCACGGCACGTGCAGTCAAAGGTGCCACCAGATAGGAGTGGCGTGTTTGTAAGTACTACTCCTATCAATTTAATACTTGTTACGTCACCTATCAGGGGGCGTGTATAAGGCCTGGATTTTTAGAACCAGGAGATGGAAAAAGATGCTTTGTTGGTCGTATCACTTCAATTTTGGGGCATGGCACGTGCAGTCAATGGTGCCACCAGATAGGAGTGGCGTGTTTGTAAGTACTACTCTTATCAGTTTAATACTTGTTACGTCACCTATCAGGGGGCGTGTATAAGGCCTGGATTTTTAGAACCAGGAGATGGAAAAAGATGCTTTGTTGGTCGTATCACTTAAATTTTGGGGCACGGCACATGCAGTCAAAGGTGCCACCAGATGGGAGTGGCGTGTTTGTAAGTACTACTCTTATCAGTTTAATACTTGTTACGTCACCTATCAGTGGGCGTGTATAAGGCCTGGATTTTTAGAACCAGGAGATGGAAAAAGATGCTTTGTTGGTCGTATCACTTCAATTTTGGGGCACGGCACGTGCAGTCAAAGGTGCCACCAGATAGGAGTGGCGTGTTTGTAAGTACTACTCTTATCAGTTTAAAACTTGTTACGTCACCTATCAGTGGGCATGTATAAGGCCTGGATTTTTAGAACCAGGAGATGGAAAAAGATGCTTTGTTGGTTGTATCACTTCAATTTTGGGGCACGGCACGTGCAGTCAAAGGTGCCATCAGATAGGAGTGGCGTGTTTGTAAGTACTACTCTTATCAGTTTAATACTTGTTACGTCACCTATCAGTGGGCGTGTATAAGGCCTGGATTTTTAGAACCAGGAGATGGAAAAAGATGCTTTGTTGGTCGTATCACTTCAATTTTGGGGCACTTTGTGACATTAGCTTCTTACGCTCAAACATGTCCTTTACAGGCACCTGACTATGGGCAGATGAGCAGGAACTGCTCAAGGCGAGAGACGGAGTGGCGGATGGTTGAGAGGGGGCAAGGAGGACAGCAGTGGTTGATGTGGCTTATGATGCTGCTCCAGGAGGAGGATGGCGGCTTTGAGTTTGTGTGCTGCTTGTACTCATGTGTTGGTCTGGAGTCACCCAAACATTAGGTCTCAACCTGTAGAGGATAAGGGAACCAGGCTACTCTAGACCTCATTCATCATTACAGGTTTTGACAGATCGGCACTATGCGTGCAAGGTGCTGTGACAACAGATATGAGTGGCACTGTGCACACGCTTGCAGACAACTAACTGCTATGCAATCTATTACAGTACAATTTTTTTTTTGTTTTAAATGTACACTACTGTTACACCACATATGAGTGGTGTGTTAAGTAGTACTACTCCTATCAGTTTAATCCCTGTTATGTGCCTTTTTTTTGGGTTTGGTTGTTGAAGCCACAGTGCAGCACCAGAGGCCAGAAAAATTAGGCATGTACACATGCCTGAAAAATTAGGTATTGTTGATCTTGCAGCGAGCAGAGAAGAAGGTAGGCCTGATTCAACGCCCCATCCCTGCATATCCACACTCAGAGATTGAGGGGGCGACCCATACAAGGCCACAGGCCGGAGATATAAAGGGGGGCCATCCCAAATAAGCACACAAGCGGGGACAAAGGTAGTGAAGGGGACATAGAGGCCCATGGACTTACGGTCGCCATCTTGGCAGGAAAAGAGCCCAGCAATTAAGCCAAACTGACCCAGCACAGGCAGCTACTTGAGTCAAACGCTGTACAATTACACCTTAATAAAGCTGAAACATGCAGCAGCAGGGATTCTAAACGGCCACACGGGGACAAGGAGGCTAACAGCCCCCACAGTCTCTGCACCACTCTTTTTAACAGATAAGGGGCTAACCAGGGACCTTGCCCACAAAAAAAAAAGCAGAATTTTATTGGAGGAATTATTAGTGTCTTTACCCCCAAAGAGAGGACATAATATATGGTATCTTTAGACTACCTGATGGCCAAACCCCCTTTAGCCCCAATGCTATCGAAGAAACATTTCAAAACTTCAATCAGACCATATATTCATCCCAATCCCGCTGCAGCGGATCTGACATAGAGTCCTTCCTACTACAGCAAGAAGTCCACAAAATACCTGTACCTCAATTGGACAGCTTGAACCTAGACATATCCCAAGAGGAAGTTAAATCTACAATCCAAGATCTTAAATTTGGCAAGTCCCCAGGGCCAGACGGTTTTACTCATCTGTACTATAAGAAATTTGAGCCCTTGCTTACCCCCGCACCTAACATCTTTGTTTAACGCTATACTAAATGGAGAACCTATGCCCCCTTAATTGAATCAGGACGACCTCATAGTCTTTCCAAAAGAGGGTAGGGACCCGAATCTCAAACTGTATTACAAGGCAGCGCAGCTGGCTTTCATTCCTCTGGCGCATTCTCCAAAACACATCAGCCGCTGTTGATTATTTATGAAAAATGTAAGCATGTCACCTTATACATGGGATACAGTAATATGGATTCCAGGCCTGTATACTGTTTTGAGAAACTTGAAAAACCCGTTGATTAAGCACTCATTAAAAATATGGACGGAGATGAACTGGACACAAAAACTGTACACTCGGGTATCAGATCTTACCCCTATCGTACCCAATCCCCACTTTAAGATACATCTTCCGGAAAGCTCTCTCAGTTGGTTGAAGTCTCAGAACCTACTAAGGGTTGGTCCATGGTGGCATGATGACAAAATAATGACCTTTGAGTGGGTGAGAGATAGATACAATTTACCCCTGGCTGAACACTATAATTTTTGCAGGATACATCATTTTATATATACGATAAGTGGTAGGGGAACCCCCCAAAGAAACACCTGGCTACTCAAAAAATGTAGGGATTCCCCCTTTCAGCCTGGTATTATTAGCCTCATGTATGAACTATTTAATGAAAACTCATGGGCAAACAAACCAGACTATACCAAAGTCTGGGAGAGGGATTTTGGCACCGAGTTGGCAGACAGCACATGGGATAAAAGTTGGCAAGGCTTAAGTAGGGGATCTTTAAATTATAGTCTGCTTGAGACTTCAATAAAGGTCCTACACAGGACATATATTACTCCTTTTAAGCTAATAAATGGGATCCAAAACGGAGCAGCTCATGTTTTAGGAACAGTGGTAATGAGGCTACATTTATTCATGTCTGGTCGGAGTGTTCGGCAGTCATGCTTACTAGCTTCTAAATTGTTTAAGATTGACCTAATAAAATATTTTTTGAAAGAAAAAATACACATAGCCAGTAGTTGGAAAACCCTAAATTAAAACTTTCAGGAATTAATAAAAAAAATCAACTATTTACTGCTCAACGAGAGATTTAACCATGTAGTCTTGGATAGAATCACCCAGTTCCAGACAATTTGGGATCCCTGGATAACATCCCCATTTAGTGCCCCCCTAATATAATAAAACATTTGTTAATGGTTGAAGCGACTCGGGGGGAAGGACTGGAGTGGGGGAGCCCTGGAGGAGACCCTTCAGAAGCAACCGGCGGCAAAATCATCCGAGGAAAGGAGAGGTCGTCTACTGAAACCTGCCCTAGGGTAACCCAAGGGCGATTGAGCAGGTTAGATATTGTAAATAATAAGCTACTGCTGGAGTGATGATAGATAATAGGACTTTGGTGTTAACTGCTGATATACTCTTTACTATTGTCTGTTTTACCATGTCTTAGGTTTCTCTTAAAAATTGCAATCACAGTAAAAAAAAAGAAAATGTATTAACCAAAAAAGTAAAAAAGAAGGCCTAGCCACCTAATTTTAACAAAATGTCTTCATTGTAAATATGTATTTTTGCACAACTGTTGTGTTATGCAAGACTGTTCAATATGCTTTCTTTTTCATTACATGCCGTACGCCTTCTGACATAAAAATTTAAATTAAAAAATTAGGTATTGTTGCAGCCGCTGCTGTTGCAGCGGCCAGAAAAATTGACCTTTGTTCCCCAAGCAAAAAGTGCCATAAAACATTGCGTCTTCTTGAACCCTAGTTGGTGGCGGATAATTCACGCAAGTCATCCGGCATTCACAGATAACATACAGCAGCATGTGGACCATTTTTAGCCGAAGGCAGCTCATCTCATCAGGCCTTTTTCAGTCGAATGTATCGCCCAGTGTCAGTCCCTTCGGGATCCATCCCTCATTCATCTTTATAAAGGTGAGTCAATCTAGACTTTTTTGCCCTAGGCGACTTCTCTTCTCGGTGACAAAACCTCCTGCTGCACTGAAGGTCCTTTCTGACAGGACACTTGAAGCGGGGCAGGCCAGAAGTTCAATTGCAAATTGGGATAGCTCAGGCCACAGGTCTAGCCTGCATACCTAGTAGTCAAGGGGTTCATCGCTCCTCATAGTGTCGATATCTGCAGTTAAGGCGAGGTAGTCTGCTACCTGTCGGTCAAGTCGTTCTCTGAGGGTGGATCCCGAAGGGCTGATGCGATGCGTAGGACTGAAAAAGGTCCGCATGTCCTCCATCAACAACACGTCTTTTAAACGTCCTGTCCTTGCCGGCGTGGTCGTGGGAGGTGGATTACTTTCACCTCTTCCCCTGTTATATTGCCCTTGTGCTGTGACATCACCCTTATATGCTGTGTAAAGCATACTTGTTAATTTGTTTTGGACCTGCTGCATCCTTTCTGACTTGCGGTAATTTGGTAACAAATCAGGCACTTTCTGCTTATACCGGGGGTCTAGTAGCGTGCACACCCAGTACAGGTCGTTCCCCTTCAGCCTTTTTATACGAGGGTCCTGCGACAGGCACGACAGCATGAAAGACCCCATTTGCACAAGGTTGGATGCCGAGCTAGTCATGTCCCGTTCCTCGTCCTCAGTGATCTCGCTGAAGATATGTTCTTCCCCCCAGCCACGTACAACACCACGGGTACCAGATAGGTGACAACGAGCACCCTGGGATGCCTGTTAGGATTGGTCTTCCTCCTCCCCCTCAAAGCCACATTCCTCCTCTGACTCCTCTTCCTCACAATCCTCTTCCAGCGTTGCCGCAGGTCCAGCAAGCGATGCTGATAAGGCTGTTTCTGGTGGTGATGGTGACCACAACTCTTCCTCTTCCTCGTCACGCTCATCTACGGCCTGATCCAGCACTCTTCGCAGGGCACGCTCCAAATGGTATGATGTCGTTGATGGTGCCTTCGGTGCGACTGACAAGGTTTGTTACCTCCTCAAAAGGACGCATGAGCCTACAGGCATTGCGCATGAGCGTCCAGTAATGTGGCAAAAAAATCCCCAGCTCTGCAGAGGCAGTCCTAGCACCCCGGTCATACTGGGTGTGCACGCTACTAGACCCCCGGTATAAGCAGAAAGTTAATGGCTTTTTCTTGTTGGAGCAGGCGGTCGAACATTAGGAGTGTTGAATTCCAACGTGTGGGGCTGTCACAAATCAAGCGCCACACTGGCATGTTGTTTCGCCGCTGGACATCTGAAAAGTGCGCCATGGCCGTGTAGGAACGCCTGAAATGGCCACACACCTTTCTGGCCTGCTTCAGGACGTCCTGTAAGCCTGGATACTTATGGACAAAGCGTTGTACGATCAGATTACACACATGTGCCGTGCACGGCACATGCGTCAACTTGCCCAAATTCAATGCCGCCAACAAATTTCTTCCGTTGTCACAAACCACTTTGTCAATCTCTAGTTGGTGCGGAGTCAGCCATTGATCCACCTGTGCGTTCAGGGCGGACAGGAGTGCTGGCCGGGTGTGACTCTCTGCTTTGAGGCAAGTCAACCCCAAGACGGCATGACACTGCCGTATCCGGGATGTGGAATAGTATCTGGGGAGCTGGGGGGGGTGCCGTTGATGTGGAGCAAGATGCAGCAGCAGAAGAGGACTCAGCTGAGGAGGTTATGGAAGAGGATGGAGTAGGAGGAGTAGAGGAGGTGGCAGCAGGCCTGCCTGCAAGTCGTGGCGGTGTCACCAACTCCTCTGCAGAGCCACACATTCCATGCTTGGCAGGCGTCAGCAGGTTTGCCCAATGCGCAGTGTAGGTGATATACCTGCCCTGACCATGCTTTGCAGACCAGGTATCAGTGGTCAGATGGACCCTTGCCCCAACACTGTGTGCCAGAGATGCCATTACTTCCTTTTGCACAATTGAGTACAGGTTGGGGATTGCCTTTTGGGCAAAGAAATTTCGGCCGGGTACCTTCCAGTGCGGTATCCCAATCGCAAAAATTTTTTTGAATGCCTCAGACTCCATCAGCTTGTATGGTAAAAGCTGGCGGGCCAAGAGTTCAGACAAGCCAGCTGTCAGACGCCGGGCAAGGGGGTGACTTTGTGGCATTGGCTTCTTACGCTCAAACATGCCCTTGACAGACACCTGACTGTGGGCAGATGAGCAGGAACAGCAAGAGGCGAGAGACTGAGTGGTGGATAGTTGAGAGGGGGCAAGGAGGACAGCAGTGGTTGATGTGGATGAAGATGCTGGACCAGGAGGAGGATGGCGGCTTTGAGTTTGTGTGCTGCTTGTACTCATGTGTTGATCCCATTGGCGTTTGTGATGTGACATCATGTGCCTTCGCAAAGCAGTTGTACCTAGGTGGGTGTTGGACTTCCCACGACTCAGTTTCTTTTGGCACAGGTTGCAAATGGCATCGCTGTTGTCAGAGGCAGACACACAAAAAAATGCCACACTGGTGACGGCATTCTGGTGGTGGCAACAGCATGCGTTGATTGGCGTGCTGTCTAGCTGACCCCGGGTGCTGATGCATGCTGTCTGACTGTGCCACTAGCTCGTTGCGATGACCTCCCTCTACTTCCAACTCGTCTCCTCCTCCACTCTGTCTCCCCATCTGAACTTTCCCCCTGTTCTTCTTCTCTTCTAGCGGGCACCCACGTGACATCCACGGACGCATCGTCATCATCATCACCCGCCTCACTTGTATATGACAACTGAACAAAGGAAGCAGCAGCGGGTACATCATCATCACATCGTACGTACATGTGTGTAATGCTGCCTGACTGAGACATATCCCTGTTATCTACATTCTCTGGCAATAATGGTTGCGCATCACTCATTTCTTCAAACTGATGTGTAAATAACTCTTCTGACTGATCAATTGAATTGGCTGTGGTACTAGTGTTGGTGGTGGCGGCAGGCGGGTGAGTGGTAACTTGAGAGGTGCCCGAAGCTAAGCTGGAGGAGGATGGTGCGTCAATGTTCCAAGCAGAAGCTGTAGAAGATTGGGTGTCCTGTGTTAGCCAGTCAACTACGTCCTCTGAACTTTTCAAGTTCAGGGTAACTGGCTTCTGAACACTGGGCATTATTGTAGGGCCAAAGGGAATCACAGCACCATGACCACGACGGCCTCTGCGAGGGTGTCCTGCCTCTGCCTGTCATTTTTTTTAAAATGTGGACTGTTGGTACTCCAAATAGATTGGATTGGTTGAACTTGGCACAGTACTTGTAAGCCTGACACACACACTATGGGTAGCGGTCAAGCAAATGAACTTTGATTGACGGTCAGACAAATGCACTTAGATTTAAGAAAATAAAAGTTTGGGTTTTTTAAATGTGGACTGTTGGTACCCCAACTAGATTGGATTGGTTGAACTTGGCACAGTACTTGTAAGCAAGACACACACTCTGGTTAGCGGTTTAAGCAAATGAACTTTGATTGACGGTCAGGCAAATGCACTTAGATTTAAGAAAATAAAAGTTTGGGTTTTTTAAATGTGCACTGTTGGTACCCCAACTAGATTGGATTGGTTGAACTTGGCACAGTACTTGTAAGCAAGACACACACTCTGGTTAGCGGTCAAGCAAATGAACTTTGATTGACGGTCAGACAAATGCACTTAGATTTAAGAAAATAAAAGTTTGGGTTTTTTAAATGTGGACTGTTGGTACCCCAACTAGATTGGATTGGTTGAACTTGGCACAGTACTTGTAAGCAAGACACACACTCTGGTTAGCGGTTTAAGCAAATGAACTTTGATTGACGGTCAGGCAAATGCACTTAGATTTAAGAAAATAAAAGTTTGGGTTTTTTAAATGTGCACTGTTGGTACCCCAACTAGATTGGATTGGTTGAACTTGGCACAGTACTTGTAAGCAAGACACACACTCTGGTTAGCGGTCAAGCAAATGAACTTTGATTGACGGTCAGGCAAATGCACTTAGATTTAAGAAAATAAAAGTTTGGGTTTTTTAAATGTGGACTGTTGGTACCCCAACTAGATTGGATTGGTTGAACTTGGCACAGTACTTGTAAGCAAGACACACACTCTGGTTAGCGGTCAAGCAAATGAACTTTGATTGACGGTCAGGCAAATGCACTTAGATTTAAGAAAATAAAAGTTTGGGTTTTTTAAATGTGGATTTTTGGTACCCCAAATAGATTGGATTGGTTGAACTTGGCACAGTGTATTTTAAAATTATGAGAAAACATTTTCTGTAAACTAAATAAAAATCATATTAGGAGGTTGAAAGAAAAAGAAACCGGATGGGGGGATACCGAGCAGAGCACACCATCTACAGCCCACTGGGAGACAAACTCATCCATTCCCCCAGTAGACAAAGCCAGGTGGTACTCTGCCCGGATACGGGAGCGCACCAGCACCCGGAACATGGCCTCAGGTGACAAGGGAACCCCCCCTATCAAACACTGCTTCCTGGACTTATATATAGCCAACTTGGCTAATGCCAGGAGCAGGTTGACGAGGAGGTCCCTGGCCTTATTGCCCCGGGACACTGGGCGCCCAAAAATAAAAATGTGAGTGGAGAAATGCAGCCAGAACTGCAGGAGGAGGCCCCTCAAGAGTGACAAGAGGGGCTGCAGTCTGTTGGTACTCCAAATAGATTGGATTGGTTGAACTTGGCACAGTACTTGTAAGCCTGACACACACACTATGGGTAGCGGTCAAGCAAATGAACTTTGATTGACGGTCAGACAAATGCACTTAGATTTAAGAAAATAAAAGTTTGGGTTTTTTAAATGTGGACTGTTGGTACCCCAACTAGATTGGATTGGTTGAACTTGGCACAGTACTTGTAAGCAAGACACACACTCTGGTTAGCGGTTTAAGCAAATGAACTTTGATTGACGGTCAGGCAAATGCACTTAGATTTAAGAAAATAAAAGTTTGGGTTTTTTAAATGTGCACTGTTGGTACCCCAACTAGATTGGATTGGTTGAACTTGGCACAGTACTTGTAAGCAAGACACACACTCTGGTTAGCGGTCAAGCAAATGAACTTTGATTGACGGTCAGGCAAATGCACTTAGATTTAAGAAAATAAAAGTTTGGGTTTTTTAAATGTGGACTGTTGGTACCCCAACTAGATTGGATTGGTTGAACTTGGCACAGTACTTGTAAGCAAGACACACACTCTGGTTAGCGGTCAAGCAAATGAACTTTGATTGACGGTCAGGCAAATGCACTTAGATTTAAGAAAATAAAAGTTTGGGTTTTTTAAATGTGGATTTTTGGTACCCCAAATAGATTGGATTGGTTGAACTTGGCACAGTGTATTTTAAAATTATGAGAAAACATTTTCTGTAAACTAAATAAAAATCATATTAGGAGGTTGAAAGAAAAAGAAACCGGATGGGGGGATACCGAGCAGAGCACACCATCTACAGCCCACTGGGAGACAAACTCATCCATTCCCCCAGTAGACAAAGCCAGGTGGTACTCTGCCCGGATACGGGAGCGCACCAGCACCCGGAACATGGCCTCAGGTGACAAGGGAACCCCCCCTATCAAACACTGCTTCCTGGACTTATATATAGCCAACTTGGCTAATGCCAGGAGCAGGTTGACGAGGAGGTCCCTGGCCTTATTGCCCCGGGACACTGGGCGCCCAAAAATAAAAATGTGAGGGGAGAAATGCAGCCAGAACTGCAGGAGGAGGCCCCTCAAGAGTGACAAGAGGGGCTGCAGTCTGGCGCAACTAAAATAAACATGATACACGGACTCTCCCTTGCCACAGAATGGACAAGTGGAGGGAGAGTCCGTGAATTTAGCTAAGTACTCTCCCGTGCTCAGTGCACCATGGAGCACTCTCCAACTCAAGTCCCCGGTGGGTCGTGGAACTAAATCAGAATAAAGTTCCCTCCACCGGGGCCTCTTGCCCTCGTCAGCTGGTAGGACCCGCCTCCAGATGGTATCGGGATGGGTCACGAGGGCAAGGAAGTGCACTGTATGGAGCACGAGAGAATATAAGCTCTTCCTCGGCATGCCGCGAAAGCATGCCGAGGGTATGTCCCTCAACCTCGAGAGGTTGGGGACAGGAGGAGCCTGAGGGGAAACACGGGGCTTGTGTCCAATGCAAACAGCCGGAGAAGGGGTGTTGAAAGGTGCATGTGGCACTCCGGCCTGCAAAGCCCCGCGAAGGAAGGTGCGCGAGTCGGGGGAGATGGCATCTCTAATCTCCTGGAGCAAGCGCCCTGAGACTTTGGGCGTCACATATCCCAAACGGAGCGCAAGCTCCTGGGGTGACACCCAATCAGAACGCCCGTATTCCAGGAGATCCCCGACTCGGGTCATCCGTGCATGACTAAGGCGGCGGATGATACTGGGGGACTGTAACATTGGAGCCCCCACTGCTGCATTAAATAGCAGGGGCTCTGTGAATATTTCATCCCCCAAAGGCACGCCCTGCCTGGTCAAGGAGACCATGCTCCAGGCCTTGAGGGTTTCCTGGTAGTATGCCGGCAACACAGAGAGGTGTCTCCCAAACCCCTCGGGCCTGATCAGAAATAATTGCCGGTCATACCCCAGGTTGCGCAACTGGCGATAAAAGCTGGATGCCAGTGCGCACCACTGCGGAGAGGGATCTGCATATAGGTATCTCTGCAGGTACTGAAGGCGGAAGGTGGACAACTGGGAGCACACACAAACTACTCCCTGTCTACCCTCCACCAAAGGCAGACTTGCCACCCCTGCAGAGACCCAATGCCTTCCCATCCAGAGGAAATCTAACAAATTCCTCTGGATATTGGTGACAAACTCGGGGGTCGGACTCAGACAAATCAGCCAGTGCCAGATCTGAGAAGCCACCAGCTGATTCACCACTATAGTCCGCCCCCTAAGTGAAAGCATTTTTGCTAGACCCCTCCATCGTCCCAGACGAAAGAGGACACTGCCCTCTAACTCCCTCCAGTTGTCTGGGGCGGAAGCGTCCGCAGCGGACAGGTAGACCCCCAGATATTTAATGACATCTGCCTCCCACGTGATGTCACGAAACGTGGGAGGCAAAGAGTCTACCTGTAAATTACCCTCTAAAAGGCCTGTGCATTTGGACCAGTTGATCTGAGCGGAGGAGGCAGCTGAATATACCTCCTGGCACTGTTTTGCCAGCTCAAGATCAACTGGATCCTGGGCCACGAGGAGCACATCGTCAGCATAAGCTGAAAGGACAATCCGCATGTCTGGATCTTTTAGCACCAGCCCTGTGAGCCTTTTCCTCAGTAGGCAGAGGAAAGGCTCGATGGCCAGTGCATATAACTGTCCAGACAAGGGACATCCTTGACGCACCCCTCGTCCAAATACCAAAGGTGCTGTTAGGGACCAATTGATTTTAGGTAAACACTCTGCAGAGGCGTACAGCGTTCTTATAAAGCCCACAAACTGTGGGCCCAAGCCGTACGCTTGCAGAGTGGCTATGAGGTAACCATGGTCCACCCTGTCAAACGCCTTCTCTTGATCTAAAGAGAGAAAGGCGAGTGACAGACCAGTCCTGCGAGAATAATGCAATAGATCCCGGACCAGAAAGATACTATCAAAGATAGTCCGGCCCGGGATCGCATAGGACTGGTCAGGGTGAACCAATTCTGCCAGCACAGACCCAAGTCTAAGCGAGATGGCTTTAGCTACAATCTTGTAGTCTGTGCTGAGCAGAGAGACCGGTCGCCAGTTCTTAATAAGCCGGAGATCCCCCTTTTTGGGCAGCAGGGCAAGTACTGCCCTGCGATAAGACAGGGGCATCTCCCCGGACTCCAGGGCTTCCCCAAGGACCAGATGGAAATCAGGTCCCAGAGTCTCCCAGAAAAATTGGAAAAACTCTACAGTCAGTCCGTCCAGTCCTGGAGACTTCTCACAGGACATGGCACGGAGGGCTTCAGAGAGCTCTTGAAAAGATAGTGGTATATCAAGCCGCTCTCTTACACCCTCACTGACTGTGGGGAGCCCCTCCCATAGCACCCTGCAGGCGTCTGGAGAAATGGGATCCGGAGAGTAAAGATCTTTATAAAAGTTCCGGGCTCTATCCCGGATACTCTCCGGATCTGTAAGGGGGGCACTGTCTTCATCTAGAAGACAGGTGATGTGCCTACTGTTACCCCCCTATTTCTCCAGTGAGTAGAAGAGGCGCGAGCCGCGGTCTAGATCTTTGAGAAAACCTAAGCGGCTGCGCACGTATGCCCCCTTGGCCTGGTGTCGTTCCAGGTCACAGAGGACATCCTTCCTCTCTACATACTCGCTCTGCAGGGATTGGTCCCTACAAGTGAACAGCCTCTGCTCCAGATGGAGTACCTCCCCCCGGAGTGACTCCAACTCAGCTTCGCGCTGCCCACTCGCACCCTTGGTATATTCCTGACACAGAAGTCGCAAATGAACCTTGCCCACGTCCCACCACAGTTTTAACGTGGCAAAGTCCCCCTTGCAACCCCTCCAGTCCGTCCAAAACTCCCGGATCAATGTCACGAGCCCCTGGTCCTTCAACAAAGCATTGCTGAAGTGCCAATAGGCGGCTCGTGGCGCTGTTGGCGTTAGCGCCACCGTCACAGACACACAGTTGTGGTCTGTGAACGGAGCCAGCCTAATGGCACAAGAACCGACTTGTGACATATAATGACTAGATATATATAGTCTGTCGATCCAGGAGTGGGACACCAAACCGGCTCTCACCCTGACGTAGGTGAAACCGTCTGTTGACCCTGGGTTCTGCTCTCGCCAGATGTCCTCCAGGGAGAAGCGGGCGATGACCTCCCGCAGCGCTGACGCAGAAGGCGGGTACGGCTCTGGACTATTCCGGTCCAGAGCGTCGAGGGTGCAATTGAAATCACCCCCGAGTACCAAACACTCATCTGCGTCAACCGTCTCCAAAAACTGGGACAGTCTGGCGAGGAACCTCACTCTCTCGGGCCCTCCAGCAGGGGCATATATATTAACTAGGTTAATGATGCTACCCTGCTCTCGGACCCGGAGGTGGATTAGACGGCCTGGGATAACAGCTTTCACAAGCAGCAGCTCTGGCTGAAAAGACTCTGAGAACAGGGTCACCACTCCACATGACGCCGATGTGAAGTGGCTGAAGAAGACCCTGCCTCTCCACTCCAGTTGCCACGAGGCCTCAGCCTCTGGAGTGGTGTGAGTTTCCTGCAGGAAGCTCACAGAGTACCCTCCCTGATATAAATAGGAGAGTACCTGGAACCTGCGGAAACTGTCTTGACAGCCATTGGTATTTAGCGTGCTGATGTGCAAAGCCATTACTGCGTGTCAGGAATTGTGCGTTCCTCAGACCCTTGAGACTGCTGATAGGACACGCACATTTTATAGAATTTCCGGACGCGGAGATGCTCCGCAGTCCCAGAATTCTTGGCCCTAGTGCTGACCACTAGATATTGCTGGAGAGAGTGGAGAATAAACGACATATTCTTCCACCTCTCCAAGGCCAGCCGCACCTTCCTTTTCTTTTGTCCATGAAGGGTGCTCTCAAGGAATAGATCAATTTCCTTGACAGGGATAACCCACCCAGAATCTGATGTTCCTTCTAGTGGGTCACCCCTGGGCTCCTCTTGGCTGAGGGCTTTTACTCCATCCTCCCCGGCTGGAGTCAGTTTCCTCAGCTTTATTCTCAGGGACCCCCTCTTAGATGATACAGAAGGAGTCCCTTTAGCACCCTTCAAGGTAAATAATGGACCCTTGGATTGCTGCTGCACCCCTGTAGCTTCAGGAGTGCATTCAGGGGTAGCTGGCTGGACAGCAGTGACTGGCATGGCTTCCTTAATGGAAGCCTTGGAGGCTTTATATGCCTCCTCTGCCAGTTCCACCGCTGCTTGCTCAGCTTGGATGGTACCGATGTTAGGGTCAGTGGACGGCTGAGGAGGGTAGACAGGCTTTCCCATGATGTTAACAGGAAAACCTGTTTTATCACCCTCCCCCATTTCCACTTCCCCTTGTGCCACATCCCCCCTGACAGACAAATCCATGGGGTCCTGAATGGGGGTCATGCCTATATTCCCCCCCTCCAGTAGTGACTCGGCCTGGGGCTCTAACAAAGCCCGAGGTACGTCACTAGAGAGTGACACTGGAGGAGGAGACTGACTGGTGCCCTTGAAGCTCAGCACCTCAGGGACACTGACTACCCATTCAGCAGGGGCTTTGTTGGGACCCCCCTCAAAGGCCAGAGGCAGAACCTGATCTTTCTTGTCTACCCCTGCCTCACTTGGGAGACCCTCTTGCCCCTGCTTTTCCTCCAGACCCTTTTCCACATTAACCCCTATAGGGTCTGGAGAGAGAGATGTGTGGTCTGGCACCGGCTGGCTGAGCTTAATAACCGGGCCAGACAATGTCACCGGATGAGGAGGAGATGTTTTGTTCCTCTTCTTGCTTTTAGAGGGAGGTGCTCCACTATAGAGCACTTCCCACTTATCAGCAACCTCCCTGTTGGTTTTATGCTTCCTCTTCCTGGGGACGTCACTCCTGGAAGAGAAGCTGCCACTAGCTGCCTCCCCTGCAGAGGGCTTATTATCCCTCTGCTTACACTCTGCCCCCACACTAACTGATGTAATTATGGTGGGGGCAGATTGGGACTTGGGAAATGTAGCTGTGACACTGGGAGGACCGGTGACATTCTTCCCCTTTTTCCCCGTGTCTGCAGTCTTGCTGGAGACCACAGACACAGATGGCTTTTTTGGGGAAGAAGGGGGTTTGGAGGCCGTGGTGGTGGCTTGAGGAACGGCCTCCTTGCCTGAGCTCTGTGGGGGGGCTATGACCCTTGAGGTCCCCGCTGTTATGGGCTCAGCGGGGATGGGTGCCGTACTGACGGAGGTGCCATTTGCTGGGGCTGGGGCATGATGCTTTACATTAGGACAATTCCTACGTGTATGCCCCAACCCCTTGCAATGATAGCACTGCACCTCCGTAGTGCTGTAAAAAATCCTGTACAGCACCCCCTCAAATGGAACCCCAAAAGACCCCTCTATGTTTTCTGCGCCCTGAGGCAGGCACATTTGTACCTGCCTCTTGAAAGAGAGCACATGACGAAGTGCTCTCTCTCTGCACCCCAGGGGAATTTTAATAAATGGTGTTTTTACTTCCCCTAGGGTTAGCAGGTAGGGGCGCAGGAGGGAGTCTGGTAGGAAGGGGGGCACATTAGAGAGTGTTACTTTTGTGCCCAACCCTTCCAGGGGTTCTATTGGGACATATAATCCCCCCACTGTGATGCCTCTCTGTATAAGAATGTGTGCAGCAGCCAGAGTACGGGTAAAAAAAACTGCTTTCCCGTACATTTTGCTGGCTGCTACTATAACAGAGGGGCTGATGACATTAGCTGCAGCACGCAGATAGATATCAATGCTGTAGACCCCAGACATCTGACATTTAACCCCATGCTTCCTGGTGATCTGCCCCTCAGCCCCAGCGGTGGTATTACTGGGGCCAGCAGAAACCACCTGTGACCAGGTATTAGCCACAGGGGTAGGTCTGCTGGCAGAACCACCAGGAGCTGGGGCTGCCTTATCTGCCTGTGGCCTATGCTGTGCAGTGCTGCAGCTAGGATTTTCAGGGGCCATTATTCCCCCTTTTGACCCCTGAGGCTTCTTAATGGTCTTATCCCTCATGTTTAGACCCTTTTTTTTAGTTTATTTGTTTTATTTATTTTTATTTTTTGTTTTAGGATTTTTTACTGTTTTCTTTTTTAAAAAAATATAAAAGTGTGAAAAAGAAACAAAAAGACAAAACTAAGGGAGACAAAACTAAGGGAGAGAGAGAGATGATGTTTGGCAGTGGAAGGGTTAATGGCCTGTTGCAAGGTGTTGCTAATTGCAACAACACAGAGAACACAGAGGCTTTTTAACCCCTCTGTGTCTCTGTGTCAGATGTTAAAAAAGCCTTTTAAACAAAAATTCTAATTGTTTCCCCCCCCCCACTGCCTACAAAGATGTTACTTGTCTTCTCTCCCCCCAAAACATAAAACCCAACACCAAACAAACAAAACTTTAACAAAACCTGAAAAACTTTTAAAATAAAGTCAAAGTAAAAAAAAAAAAAGTTTCAGGAGTGAAGGTAAAGTGCTAAGGGAGGGGTGTTGCAAAGTGTCCAGGAGACAGCTCACTCTCCTGGGATAGAGAGTTGAGCCTGACCCCCAGAAAACGAAAACTTAAATTAAACTAAGAAAAAAACCACAAAAACTCCCAAAAATGAACAACACCGTGCACAAAGTGCTTATTAACAGAAAGGTGTTAAAATAAAACTTGTATTTGAGGGACTAAGACCCTAAAAAGCCTTTTGTTTGGAGCTCAAGCATGCACACAACATGCTCTCTGGCACAGTACTTGTAAGCAAGACACACACTCTGGTTAGCGGTCAAGCAAATGAACTTTGATTGACGGTCAGGCAAATGCACTTAGATTTAAGAAAATAAAAGTTTGGGTTTTTTAAATGTGGACTGTTGGTACCCCAAATAGATTGAATTGGTTGAACTTGGCACAGTACTTGTAATTCTGACACACACACTATGGGTAGCGGTCAAGCAAATGAACTTTGATTGACGGTCAGACAAATGCACTTAGATTTAAGAAAATAAAAGTTTGGGTTTTTTAAATGTGGACTGTTGGTACCCCAAATAGATTGGATTGGTTGAACTTGGCACAGTACTTGTAAGCAAGACACACACTATGGGTAGCGGTCAAGCAAATGAACTTTGATTGACGGTCAGGCAAATGCACTTAGATTTAAGAAAATAAAAGTTTGGGTTTTTTAAAAGTAGACAACTAGTAAACAATATTATATTGTATGCGTTGTGCACACACAGTATAAGCTGTGAGCCTGACACACACACTTGCAAGCAGGGGCTAGCAGGGAGACAGGCAAATGAAATTAGATTACACAGAAAAAAAACAAAGAAAAAAAAATGTTATAGCCCTAAAAAGGGCTTTTTGGGGTGCTGTGTTTACAGCAGAGATCTGATGAGTCCTTCAGCACTGCACTGGACACTGAATAAACTTGCCTAGCTATTGATTTCCCTATTCAATCAGCATCACCTACACTCTCCCTCCTCTCTGTAAGACTGCAAGTTAGTTATGATTCCAAAATGGCTGCTGTCCATGAGGTAGATGGCTTTGGAAGGGAGTGTATGCTGCTGATTGGCTGGAATGTGTCTGCTGACTGTGACATGCAGGGTCAAAGTTTGCTCAATGATAAAGTATTGGGGGCGGGTCGAATCTCACATATGTTCGCTGTTCGCCGCGAACGCGAACATGCTATGTTCGCCGGGAACAATCCGCCGGCGAACTATTCGCGACATCTCTATCCCTAAAGTCATTATGGGGCCAGAGTAATGGCCTGTTTATAAAATCTTAATTCATCCTGGGTGGATCATACGAGTCCAAATGGGCTGGTGGTCAGGGGGGTCATGTTAGAAGGATATAATATCTCCCTGACTATCCATTATCACAGGTTTAATAAATTGTTTACATCTTACAAAAAAAGTGAATTGATCTTTCTTTTCCTACCAGCACTCCTAACTTTAATGGGCTAAGGACAGCAATACAACATATAGACTGGGATAAAGAACTTACAAGGAAAATATACTGAACATAAGTGGACAACATTCAATCCTTACTAAATATACATACACATCGGCATGTAAAAATAAAATTAATTAGTAGTAAATCACATCCCATGTGACTTAACAATGACTTAAAGATCATGATAAGAAAAAAAAAACATGCATTTAAATTATACAAGAAGGAGGGAACAGAGGCAGCTTTATGTGAATATAAGGAAATAAAAGGGCTATTAGACTGGCTAAAATAGAAAATGAGAAGTCAGTTGCAAGGGAGAGTAAGACTACCCCTAAAATATTTTTTAAATATATTAAAGGCGAGGAAGGAAGAAGGCGAGGAAGGAAGCTATAGGAACATTACAATGTGACACAGGCCATCTGATAATTAGTGACCAGGAAAAGGCAGATGAGCTAAATAGGTTCTTTTCTTCGGTATATAGAAGGGAGGTACCAGTGGTTGGGACACCACAACATAATGGAGCTACACTACCTTCACCAAATAATTGGTTAACGCAGATAGAAATCCAAATGAGGTTGGAGAAAATAAATGTTAATAAAGTCCCAGGTCCTGATGGAATACATCCAAGGGTACTGAGGGAACTGAGTTCTGTAATAGCCAAACCATTATATCTAACTTTTCAAGACTCATTCAACACAGGGTCTCTACCAGATGGCTGGAGAAAGGCAGAGGTGATACCTATATTTAAGAAGGGAGCACGATAAAATCCAGGGAACTATAGACCTGTAAGCCTCACATCTGTACTTGGGAAGCTTTTAGAAGGGTTAACAAGGGACAATGTACAAGAATATATCTATTTGAACAAGATCATAAGTAGGAGTCAACACGGATTTATGAAAGCTAGGTCATGTCAGACCAATCTACCATATATACTCGAGTATAAACCGAGTTTTTCAGCCCTTTTTTAAGGCAAAAAAGGGCCCCCTCGACTTATACTCGAGTCACACCCCCCCATGTCTCTCTAACTCCTCCGTGTCTCGCTAACCCCCCCATGTCTCTCTAGTCTCCCTGTGTCTCTCTACCCCCTGTGTCTCTCTAACCCACCCGTGTCTCTTTCACTCTACCCTCCTCATCCTCAACGCCCCCTCCTCATTCTAAACCCCCCCTCCTCACTTTCCCCCTCTAAATACCTCCCCCTTCCCTTTCCCCTCACTTACCTTCATCTGCAGCTTCTCCCCCGGCCTTCGCTCCTTCCTGCGTCTGCACCCGGTATATGCTAATGACGTGACGTCACATGCGTGCCACGTCATTAGCATTGGCCGGGTCAAGACGCCGGAAGGAGCGGAGGCCGGAGCAGAGGCTGAAGATGGAGGTAAGTGAGGAAAAAAGGGAGAGGGGGAGGTATTTAGAGGGGTAAAGTGAGAAGGGGGCTTTAGAATGAGGAGGGGGATGAGGATGAGGAGGGGGGTTGAGGTTGAGGAGGGAGGTTGAGGAGAAGGTTGAGGAGGGGGTTGAGGATGGGGGGATGAGGATGGGCAGGTTGAGGTTGAGGAGGGAGGTTGAGGAGGGAGTTGAGGATGGGGGGTTGAGGATGAGGATGGGGGGTTGATGTTGAGGAGGGAGGTTGAGGAGGGAGTTGAAGATGAGGAGGGGGGTTGAGGATGAGGAGGGGGGTTGAGGAGAGAGGTTGAGGAGGGGATTGAGGATGAGGGGATTGAGGATGAGGATGGGGGGTTGAGGTTGAGGAGGGAGGTTGAGGAGGGGGTTGAGGATGGGGGGTTGAGGATGAGGATGGGGGGTTGAGGTTGAGGAGGGAGGTTGAGAAGGGGGTTGAGGATGGGGGGGTTGAAGATAAGGATGGGGGTTGAGGTTGAGGAGGGAGGTTGAGGAGGGGATTGAGGATGGGGGGGTTGAGGATGAGGATGGGGGGTTGAGGTTGAGGAGGGAGGTTGAGGAGGCGGTTGAGGATGAGGAGGGGGGTTGAGGAGAGAGGTTGAGGAGGAGGTTGAGGAGGGGGTTGAGGATGAGGGGGTTGAGGATAAGGATGGGGGGGTTGAGGTTGAGGAGGGAGGTTGAGGAGGGGGTTGAGGATGGGGGGGTTGAGGATTGGGGGGTTAAGGTTGAGGAGGGAGGTTGAGGATGATGAGGGGGGTTGAGGATGAGGAGGGGGGTTGAGGAGGTAGGTTGAGGAGGGGGTTGAGGATGGGGGGTTGAGGATAAGGATGAGGGGTTGAGGTTGAGGAGGGAGGTTGAGGAGGGGGTTGAGGATTAGGAGGGCGGATGAGAAGGGAGGTTGAGGAGGGGGTTGAGGAGGGAGGTTGAGGATGAGGAGGGGGTTGAGGATGAGGAGGGGGGTTGAGGAGGGGGTTGAGGAGGGAGGTTGAGAATGAGGAGGGGGGTTAAGGAGGGTGATAAGGGAGGGGGGAAGCCGCAGCGTGGGCGGGTCTGAGGTGCTCAAAGCCCTCTGGACTTTTTCCATGGATATTTGATATAAATTCAAATAAAATGTATTTACGGATTTGAGTGTAGGGGAATGTTGTGCTATGAATGCTAACACCTACAATCACTTTATAGTCTCCTTAGAGTGCAGGATGGCTTTATTATGGCTTTATAATGTGCTTAATTGTGTGCCTGCGGGACCTTTTTGCAACCGGGGCTTTCTTGCGGCCGAAACTCTTGCGGCCGTTTAAGATCAAAGGCTTTCCTCCGGCGTGTGTAGCCGCAAGGGATTACAAGGCTGGAAGGGAATAGAATAGGCAAATAGCCTGCGGCCGGTCCTTGCGGCCCCGCATCTTCTACGGCCGATAATAGAATGAGGCCCTATGTAACTATGTAACTATGTACTATGTAACTTGGGAGTACTTGTAGACAACCACCTAGGTAACAGTGCTCAATGCCAAGCAGCAGCTGCAAAGGCAAGTAAAATATTAGCATGTATTAAGAAGGGTATAGAAGCAAGGGAAGCAAATATAATTCTGTCACTGTACAAATCCCTAGTTCGCCCTCATTTGGAATATGGAGTGCATTTTTGGTCACCAAGTACAGCGAAGGGCAACAAAACTAATAATGGGAATGGAGGGGCTAAGTTATGATGAAAGACTAACCAAATTAAACTTATTTTTCCTAGAAAAAAGGCATCTATGAGGGGATATGATTACTTTAGTTAAATACATCCAGGGTCAATATAAGGCTTTGTCAAGTGAAATTGACAAAGATATTTTCCAAGATATTTTCAACTGACAAGAGGACATCCCTTGAGGTTAGAGGAAACATTTCACCTTAAATAAAGAAAAGGGTTCTTCACAGTAAGGGTGGTTAAACTGTGGAATTCTCTACCAAAGGAGGTGGTGACAGCAAACTCGATAGATAACTCTAAAAAGGTGTTAGATATATTTTTTTTAAAAGAGGGCATTCAAGGTTATCCTAGATAACCAGTGAAGGATTATTAATCCAGAGAGAAATTTGATTGTCAGTCTCTGGGGTCAGGAAGCAATTTTGCTTGTTTTTCCCCTTATGAGACAATTGGCAAAGTTTCAATGTTTTTTTTTCTGTTTGCCTTCCTCTGGATCAATTAACAATTATTATCAAATAGTCCACATATTAAAAGGATCACAATAGATCTAAAAGGTTGAACTTAATGTTTGCTATAAAAATTTTGTACAAAAATTAAGAAAATAAAACAACATTCATGCAACAAAAAGAGCTCATAAATAACAATTCAAATAAACTTTTCAAGTGAAGATAGCCAGCAATTTTATTTTGTATTCTATATTCTAGACCTATTTCTGAATCACTTTGCCTATTTCTATCGACCACAATTTTTATTTTAGTACACAAGGGTAATTAAGATTTTTTCCAATTCAAAGTAATCAGCCATTTTGCCACCAAAAGAACATTTATAATAAGACTAATCTTTTTATGATAAATTTTTGTCAAAATACAAGAGTTTAGACACCCGAAAATCACCTAAGCGAGAGAAAGAATGGCAGCCGAAAAAAACGAAAACGAGGCTAAGGACGCAAAATTACTGCACTTACTCGCAAAACAAAACGAACGCACCAGACCAGTTCACGCGGCACGTAACACACACTATGCGGCACGTACCACACTGCTATTCCCCACCATTTTACATGAAACACACAACTATTAGCCGCAAAATGGCGGCTGGAACACAAATTTAAGGCTAGAAAGCAAATAGCGCATGAGTATTGCGTTCTAATGGTTTCAACCACCTCAAAGTTTATAAATACTGCCCACTTTCCAGAAAGAGAATTACTTACCAATTTACAACTTCACAATCTGCAAATTCCAACTGAGAGGTAAGCTATAATACATTTCATTTATTAAGAAAGACCCCAAAAAATACAAATACAAAAAAAAAGCATTTCAAACAATGACACCAAAGACGTCATTCATGTATAGTCACATTTCAAATACACACATATGTGTATGCGCCCTACAACAAGCTACCGTATATACTCGAGTATAAGCCGACCCGAGTATAAGCCGAGGCACCTATTTTACCACAAAATACTGGGAAAAATGAGTGACTCAAGTATAAGCCGAGGGTGGGAAATGTGCTGCCCCCTGTGTCCCTCTTGTGCCCTCTGTGTCCCCCTCTTGTGTGTCCTTTTCTTGTGTCTCCCCTCTCTCTCCCCTGTGTCTCTTCTCTCCTCTCCCTACCCTGTGTCTCTTCACCCCTCTCCCTTCCCTGTGTCTCTTCCTCCCTCTCCCTTCCCTGTGTCTCTTCTTACTCCCTTATCACCCTCCTTAACCCCCCTCCTCATTCTCAACCTCTCTCCTCAACCCCCCTCCTCAACCCCCCTCCTCATTCTCAACCTCCCTCCTCAACCCCCCCTCCTCATTCTCAACCTCCCTCCTCATCTTCAACCTCCCTCCTCAACCTCAACCCCCCTCCTCAACCTCAACCCCCCTCCTCAACCTCAACCCCCCTCCTCATCCTCAACCCCCCTCCTCATCCTCAACCTCCCTCCTCAACCCCCTCCTCAACCCCCTCCTCATCCTCAACCACCTCCTCAATCGCCCTCCTCAACCTCAACCCCCCTCCTCATCCTCAACCTCCCTCCTCATCCTCAACCTCCCACCTCAACCTCAACCCCCCTCCTCATCCTCCACCTCCCTCCTTATCCTCCCTCCTCATCCTCAACCTCCCTCCTCATCCTCAACCTCCCTCCTCATCCTCAACCTCCCTCCTCCACCTCCCTCCTCAACCTCAACCCCCCTCCTCAACCTCCCTCCTCATCCACCCTCCTCATCCTCAACCTCCCTCCTCAACCTCAACCTCCCTCCTCAACCGCCTTCTCATCCTCAACCCCCCTATCCTAAACCCCCCTCCTCAACCTCAACCCCCCTCCTCATCCTCAACCTTCCCTCCTCATCCTCAACCTCCCTCCTCATCCTAAACCCCCCTCCTCACTTTACCCCTCTAAATACCGCCCCCCCCCCCCCCTCTCCCTTTCCCCTTACTTGCCTTCATCTGCAGCTTCTCCTCCGGCCTCCGCTTCTTCCTGCATCGGCACCCGGTATATGCTAATGACGTGACGTCACATGCGCGCCAAGTCATTAGCATATACCGGGTGCCGACGCAGGAAGGAGCGGAGGCCAGAGGAGAAGCTGCAAATAATGGTAAGTGAGGGGAAATGGAGAGGGGTAAAGTGAGGAGGGGGGTTTAGAATGAGGAGGGGGGATTAGAATGAGGAGGGGGGGTTGAGGATGAGGAGGGGGAGGGAAAGAGACACAGGGGTAAGAGAGACACGGGGGGTAAAGAGACACGGGGGGTAGAGAGACACGGGGGGTTTAGAGAAACATGGGGGGGTTAGAGAGACACGGGGGGTTAGAGAGACACGGGGGGGAGAGTGACTCGAGTATAAGCTGAGGGGGCCCTTTTTAGCCTTAAAAAAAGGGCTAAAAAACTTGGCTTATACTCGAGTATATACGGTAATCTTAACTCAAACAAATCAAAGAAGTATATTCAAGTGACATTAATTCACAGGAAATAATGCCACAAAAAATAAATGACACCCATACACATTTAACCTGCAGCTTAATCTTTGCCTTTTTTTTACTATTCAAACAGACTCTGCATCAACAGCGTCCCTCAAGAATTTGCAGCGTGGACTGTGAAAGGAGATCACTTTTAAAGAAGACAAAGAGAGAAGAAAAGGTAAGATACAAAAATACATTACATGCAGAAAAAGACCATGCTTTTCCAAAACCAAAACATCTAATATACAATTAACCATTTACCTTTCTCTTTCAAACCAGACACTACAAGAAGACTGGCGGATCAACATTGGCAGTAGGAGACCCTCTGTCATTCATACAGCTAAAAGACTTCAATAAAGGTATAGTATAACAAGTAAAAACAAAAACATAAATCCCATCTTTCCTGCCCGACAATATTAAAAGTAAAAAAAAAAGATGTAAGCCTCAATACAAATACAGCAAAACCAAAACACCACACTTCAAGAAATATTGCTAACACATATACAATTCCAAAATAAACACACTTGCATAGGAAAAAATCCTTTTAACACAACCCATAACTAAAATACAAGTGACGGACACAAAACAGGATAGTACAGCAAACATTAGCAACATATAAATTCACATTCCTGTTTAGTCTACAACAACTTTTAACCCTCAGCCAGAAGCAAAATAGAGCATCCCAAAAGTGGTGGACACAAAACAGGATAGTCCAACAAACATTGCTAACATATACAAAATGGAACAAACACTACTGTTTAGTCTACAACAAACTCTAACTGTAACCCAGAACAAAAATCCATCAATTTAAAAGTGGCGCACAAAAACAGCATAGGATAACAACATTCACACACTTCTCGTGCAGAAATATTGTTGACCCATTTAATATTTATAAACTATTTATGTTTTACCTACAGCAACCTTTAACAGTAAACCCTAACTTCAATCTATCAACCCAAATGTGCCCACGATAAAACAGGATAGTACAACAAATACTGCTAACACATAACAAATTCAACAATAACAAATTCAACTCTGTTCTGGGCCCTAACCTACAACATTAAGCACACAACCTAAACAGACACAGAAAAAAGGATACTACAACAAATATTACTAACACCTACCAAAGAACACTACAAAGCTTATTTTCAGACCCACACCATATAAGCCTAAAAGGAAAATATAAGCCTACTATTAGAACAATCACCTACAGTAAAAATTTAAAAGATCAAAATATTACTACCATTCTCAACATCCACTCCACAATTCATTTGCCTTTCCTTTCTCTTTAAGACAAACCTACAAACCTACAAGATTAAAAGGAGCGCCCACCAAAACACCCCTAAAAAATAACACATACTAATTAAACACTATAAAGCAACTACATCTACAATGACCTATAATGCAATTCCCTTGGCTCTGCTATGCCTCTGAGCCACACCTACAAACCTACAAGCTGAAAAGGAGCGTCCACCAAAAAACACCAAAAAAATAACACATATTAATTTAACAATATAAAGCAACTTCATCTACAATGACCTATAATCATATACAAAAAACGGAAATCTATAATCACAACAGTGTTGCTCCAAAAACATTGTAGTAACAAAAAACACAAACAAGCACTTCCAATACAAATTAAAATCACAAACTAAACTAATAATACATTCTTTTTATTTACAGATTAAGATGGCTGATAACGACAACAAACAGGAAAAGATAAAACGTCAAGCTAGAGAACAACAAAAAAGATCGGCAAACCAGCAGATGCCAGAGCAGAAGGAAATTCAATGAGAAAAAGAATGGAAAAGACTTGCAAGCAAAAGACTATCAGCTGAAAAAATAAAAACTTCACCTAAGAAAGCAAAAAAAAAAAAAAAAAACATTAGAACCTGTTCCTGAACCACCACATAACATTTCCAATGATGAATTACAAACCGAAATTCAAATTGTCCTTTACTTAAGTATTTAGCAGTAGAGGTTCATAATTGTGGTGACATGAATATTCTCTGTCAGTTTTGTGAGGCTTATCATTTTAAACAGGAAAGACCCAGAGATGGCCAGTTCATTAGTTGCTGTCAAAAAGGCAAGGTCAAACTTCCAGAAAGAAAACAGTTCCCAATATATTTACAGAACATTATGACTGAACCGACTTTTCCAAACTACAAAAATTTCAAAACAAACATAAGATCATGCAATAGTGCCATATCCTTTGCATCTATGGGGGCAACATTAGCTACCAGGACATGGCCCTTACTGCTTTAAAGTCCAAGGCCAAATTTACCATCGCACTTCACATTTACATCCAGACGAAGGAGAGTAAAGAAAATTTGCTCAACTATATGTCCTAGATACAATGGCAGCTGTTGACCAACGTATGCAGCTTCAAGAAAATAAAAAATGCTTACCCAGTGATTTTATAGAGCTAGATAAAATTATGGCCAATAACCCCTACACTCAAGCTTATAAAAAATTGGCAGAAGTAGAAAAGGAACAACAACTTCATGCAGAAATACATCAATTACCAATCCCAAAGGTCAATATGGTGCTTAAAAGAGATAGACATACTGATAAACGCTGTTATACTTTGCCAACATCAAATGAGGTTGCAATGGTGTTTCAAAATGATGAAGGAGAACCACCATTTCAGAGAGACATTAGAATATATCCCAGAAATGAGGAGCAACCTTTCATTAATATAACTATCTTAAGTACAAATTTACATCCAATGACATATCCAATATTTTTTCCACATGGAGAAGCAGGTTGGCAACCAAAATTAACCCTTCCCAGTTACCCAAATTCTAAAGTACGAGTGCAAAATAATATTTCCGTGCTTGAATTTAAAGTAGCTCAAATTGCCATTCGAAATACATTCAATCCAATTTTATATGGTGGAAAACTAACACAACAATGGATTATTGATTCCTATTTGCAAGTTGAGGCCAATAATTTAAACTTCATAAAATATCAACAAGATAAACTACGTGTAGAACAGTATTGTGGATTAATGGATTACGTCACTGAGGTTGCTACAAGCAGAGACATGACAGCTGGCAAAGCCATCATTTTACCATCTTCTTTCCAGGGATCTCCTTGCAATGGCTAGAGATTACCCAAAATGTACTTATTGGCCAAACTGCTTCCGATTGACCAGATTTAGTAGCCAGAGATTTCAAAATAAAATTAAATGAATTAATATGTGACATCACTATAACTCAGTTATTTGGCAAATGTCTTGCTTATGTTTATACAATTGAATTTTAAAAAAGAGGGCTTCCACATGCACATTTTCTTATAATCCTTCAAGAAAAAGATAAGTTAGATACTGGTGACAAAGTAGATTCTGTCATTATTGCTGAACTACCAGATCCAGAACTATATGGTAGACTATATGAGATTGGATCATCGGATGATTCATGGACCGTGTGGAGATGTTAATCCACAGTCACCATGTATGGAAAATAATAAATGTACTAAAGAATTTCCAAAAAAATATAGAGACGAAACTTATGTAAATTGTGATGGCTATCCATTATATAGAAGAAGAGAGGGACAAACTGCCATTATTTGTGGCAAAAACATCGACAATAGATATGTGGTACCATACAATCCAAATTTACTCATTAAGTATAATGCACACATTAATGTAGAATCCTGCTCTTCCATCAAATCGATTAAATATGTCTACAAATTAGTTAGTACATGATGAACTTGCATCTCATATAGATGCTTGCTATGTCAGTTCGCCAGAAGCTATGTGTCGTCTTGAAATGCACGATCAATCACATGCAGTATATAGATTAGCTGTACATTTGCCACAAAGACATTTAGTGTATTTCCATGCTGGAAATGAAACAAATGCATTGGCACAAAGTGAGCATCGTCACACTACACTAACTGCATGGTTTCAATTAAATTCAACAGATTCAGAGGCAATTCTTATATATTGAGATTCTATATCATTATGTTTTCGTTAATGGATTATGGCGAAGAAAAAGCTGGGGAAATAAAATAATACCAAGAATTTACACTGTCAGTCCAAGAGACCTTGAACGTTTCTGCTTACGACTACTACTTTTAAATGTTACTGGTGCACAAAGTTTTGAACACTTAAGAACTGTTAATGACATAGTATATGAATACTTTCATTTAGCTGTGCGACATAGAAACTTTCTAGCGGATGATACAGAATGGGAAAGATGTCTAGAAGAAGCAGCACTATGTCAACTGCCACGGCAGATGAGGGAACAATTTGCATTGATTTGTATCTTCTCAAATGCTCCAAATGCATTAGCTTTGTGGGAGACATTTAAAAGTAATATGGCTGAAGACTTTATGCAACAAAACAATGAGACAATTGCACACCAAAAATACGAAAAAAGAGTTGTAATGGAGTTTTTATTTAAATGGAATGGTTTCAACATGTTAGCAATACGATGTTATGTTATGTTTTTCATTATTCTTTTTTGTCTTGTCTTTGCAATTCCAGAACTTCTCAATAAAATTTA
This sequence comes from Discoglossus pictus, assembly GCA_027410445.1. NCBI lineage: Eukaryota > Metazoa > Chordata > Amphibia > Anura > Alytidae > Discoglossus > Discoglossus pictus. The sequence goes on along the minus strand of CM050167.1, from coordinate 119,627,382 downwards.
TGTTATAAAAAAAAAAAAAAAAGCATTAATGGAAATCCAAGAAGTATTTTTAACTCATGGATTAAGTTGTGCAAGTTTTAATCTGCTAGATCCAGGTCTTATAGACGACATAAACTTTGAAGACTATGACAATCAACTAAAAACAGAAAGAACAGAAGAAAGACTTACAACTTTAAATACATTAAAATTGCAAGCATTTAATTCCATAAAAAATGCCCTAGATGATGACATGGTCAAAGAGCGTTATTTCTATCTCGATGGACCTGGCGGATCAGGAAAAATGTATCTATATAATTTATTGATGAGTTTTGTACGAGCACAAGGTCAAATAGCACTCGCATTTGCAACCACTGGAATTGCTGCACTTTTGTTAGAAGGTGGAAGAACTGTGAATAGTGAATTTAAACTGCCAGTGCCTATTTTAGAAACATCAGTCACGGATATTCGGATGACATCATTATAAGCCAAAAAACTTTAAAAAAGTAAATTAATTATAAGAGATGAGGTTACAATGATGTCATGCTATGCCCTGCAATGTATTGACCGTTTGCTTCGTGAAGTCATGGATAATACTTTGCCATTTGGTGGAAAGGTAATGTTGTTAGGTGGCGATTTTAGACAAACATTACCTGTCATTGTACATGGAAATCGAACCGACATTATCGAAACGTGTATAAAGTCAAGTACACTATGGAAACATTTTACACATCTTCAATTACAACAAAATATGAGATCAGAAGGAGAAAATGATTTCAATGATTGGCTTATTAAAATTGGAGAAGGAAAAACAGAACCTCATAGGATTTGCAAACAAGATCTTATATCGGCTATATTCGAAACTACAATAAATAACGAGGACTATTCTGAACTTGCCAACAAAGTCATACTAACATGCAAAAATAAGGATGTATTGCTTCTCAATAATGACATATTTAAAAAAATGAATGCACCACAAAAAAATTATCACAGCGCTGATTCTGTACTTGCTGATGACAAAGAAAGTCAGGCAAACTTTTCAACTGAATTCATAAACTCATTAACTCCTTCTGGAATGCCACCATATATTTTGCAGCTAAAGAAAGGTGCAAATGTCATGTTACTGCAAAATATGAACCCCAAAAAAGGCCTGTGCAATGGGACAAGATTAATTGTTCAACAATTAAAGGACCATTTCATAGATGTTGAAATTTTAACTGGTACCCATAAAGGAGAGAGAGTTTTCATACCAAGGATAGATTTAGCACCAAGTGAAAGTAGCCTCCCTTTTATACTTCAAAGAAGACACTTTCCCATCATCATGGCATTTGCCATGATCATTAATAAATCACAAGGACAAACTTTCAAATCTGTGGGTATATTCTTAGAACAACCAGTATTTTTTAGAAGGGTTAATAAGGGGCAGAATACAAGAATATATCTATTTGAACAAGATCATAGGTAGCAATCTACACGGATTTATGAAGGACTAGCGAATTGCCTGTCAAAAAATGACGGCAATGATATTGTAAGTGAGCTAAGGGTGTTTGGTGTATATAATGTGGCTGATGTAGCGTCGTTCGTTTTCTATGTCGTGCGAGTTTTTCGGAATATCTGTAGCTGTTTGGTGGGCTTTTTCGGAATATCCGTAGCTGTTTGGTGGTGTTTTGCGTGTTTATGGTAGTGTTTTGCGTGTTTAGGGACCTTTAGCCTCCTTTTCATTTTGTTCGGCGGAATTTTTTTTCTCACCTAGGTGATTTTCGGGTTTCTAAACTCCGAAATTTGTGGTTAATTGGAGGTGTAACATCACTTACAGTGGTCCTCGGTGCCCCCCTTGCTGTGAGTAACCTTTTTATGTGTTTGTTGTTTGTATTTGTTGTGTTTGTAATTTTTTTGTGGTTGCGCGGGTTGCGTCCTTGTTTTCTAATCTCGTAGGTGTTTTTCTGCAAATACGTAGGTGTTTGGTGGTGTTTTGCGTCTTTAGACTGCTGTAGCCTCGTTTTCTTTTTTTTCGGGGGCCATTTTTTCTCTCGCTTAGAGAATTTTTTAGTGTCTAAACTCTTTTAATTTGACTTAAATTGAGTTGTAACTTTAGTTTTCGAGGTCCTGGATGCTCCCTCTTCCTGTAAGTAAGCTTTTTATGTATTTGTTGTGTGTATTTGTTGTATTTTTCATGTTTTGATGTGTGCGTGTTGCGGCCGGTTTTTGCGAGGTCGTAATGGGTCATAACGAGTCTCGTATTTTGTTTGCGTTACGACGTAAATTTTGCTAGGGGCACAGTTGCTGGCAGGGAGTGCCTTCGGTGCTCCTTGCCAGCAACTGCGACCCTCGTAAATTTTGTGAGGGTCATAGCTGCTGGCAAGGAGCGCCTTTGGCGCTCATTGCCTGCAACTGCGACCCTCGCTTCGCGAGGGCCTCAGTTGCTGGCAAGGAGCGAGCCCACAAGCATTAGCCACAACTCGCATGCTCACAACTATATATGTTATAGGTCGTGTCAGACCAATCTAATTAGTTTCTATGAGGAGGTTAGTAGGAACTTGGATCAGGGCAACTCAGTGGATGTAGTCTTTTTGGATTTTTCAAAGGCATTTGATACAGTGCCACATGGAAGACTAGTGAGCAAACTAAGGGATACAGGAATTGCAGTACATATCTGCTCATGGATCGAGAGCTGGCTAAAAGACAGGAAGCAAAGGGTTGTTGTAAATGGAACATACTCTGATTGGACTAATGTGGTAAGTGGGGCGCCTCAAGGTTCAGTATTAGGTCCTCTCCTTTTTAACATGTTTATTAATGACGTAGAAGTAGGACTCGATAGTAGTGTCTCCAATTTTGCTGATGACACTAAGTTGTGCAAGGTAATAAAATCAGATAATGATGTACTTTCCCTACAAAGGGATTTGCATAAATTAGAGAAATGGGCGGCTAAATGGCAGATGAGATTTAATACAAATAAATGTAAGGTTATGCATTTGGGAAGGAAAAATAGCCATGCAATTTATAATCTTAATGGAGCAAATCTAGGGGTATCAGATATTGAAAGGGATTTGGGAGTACTAGTGGACAACCACCTAGGTAGCAGTGCTCAATGCCAAGCAGCAGCATGTATTAAGAAGGGTATAGAAGCAAGGGAAGCAAATATAATTCTACCACTATACAAATCCCTAGTACGCCCTCATTTGGAATATGGAGTGCAATTTTGGGCACCACTTCATAAAAAGGACATTTTAGAGCTGGAAAAAGTACAGAGAAGGGCTACAAAACTAATAAGGGGAATGGAGGGCCTAAGTTATGAAGGTATCTATGAGGGGATATGATTACCTTATTTAAATACATCCAGGGTCAATATAAGGCTTTGTCAAGTGAACCTTTTGTAGCAAGAGATTTTCAACTGACTAGAGGACATCCTTTGAGGTTAGAGGAAAAGAGATTTCACCTTAAACAAAGAAAAGGTTTCTTCGCAGTTAGAATGGTTAAACTGTGGAATTCTCTACCAAAGGAGGTGGTGACAGCGAATTCGGTAGACAACTTCAAAAAGAGGTTAGATATATTTTTGAATAAAGAGGGCAATCAAGGCTATCCTAGATAACTAGCGAAGGAATATTGATCCTGGGAGAAATTTGATCGCCAGTTTCTGGGGTCATAAAGGAATTTTGCTTTTTTTTCCCCTTATGAGACAATTGGCAAAGTTTCAATGTTTTTTTTTTTTTGTTTGCCTTCCTCTGGATCAATTAACAATTAATAATAAATAGTCCACATTTTAAAAAGATCAATAGAGATCTAAAAAGGTTGAACTTGATGGACTATTTATTCATCCTCAAATACTGTACTAATAATAATTATTTAATAACTAATCCGCATATTGCAGATCAGAGGAGATCTTAACAGGTTGAACTTGATGGACTGAAAGTCTTTTTTCAACCTTAATTACTATGTAACTATGTAACTATATTGTTAGATACCATTCTTTCCCACTTTTGCATTCTTGAAGTTTTGTGATTTTCAGTCAGGGATTTTATAATCCTATAACAATTTGTATATTCATATTAAAATTGATACATTTAATTGCATGGGTACTTTGTGTTAGCCAGTTAAAAACTTTTCTACAGAAACCTTTTATTTGACTGCATTTCCACATTAAATGTATTAAATCTGATTTAAATAATCCACATTTCAGACATATTTCATTCCCTACTGCAACTCCTGTCAAGGAATAGAGCCAGTTAGTCCAGCAAAAAGTAATGTCCCAACAGTTAGGTTCTTGTTGCAGAATGGGGGGAGGATTCTCTCTTGGCACCTCACCATCAGTTAGTTACCTTAATTGGAGCTTTATAGGGGATGGCAGCAGGCAGTAGCGCTGGTGTACCAGGCAATCACTAGGTAGGTAGATCAGTGAAGTTTTTATAGCAATAGTGGAAGTCTTGCAATATAGCAGGAAAGACACAGCCAAAAAGTCTCTTCTCTAGACACTTTATTTTATGAACACAAACAGCAGGTTTTAAAACAGTTCTGGACCACAAGGGCAGTTAAAAAGGTGGGTTTGGGCAGTACTTAGTTAAATTGCCAGCTCGGAATTAGACCACTGATCAGCCATCTTGAGAGAGTCAAAGCTAATTAATCTGTTATTGCCTACATCCAATACAGGTGCTAATTGCCATATCGCCATCTTGTGGCCATTTGACAAACTATGCACTCACCCTCTCAGTACTTCATGATGGTATGATGGCTCGTGTCCTGATGACACTGAAACATCTGAGGCCTTCCCAGTCACCAACAGCATCAAGCAAGGGTGTGTGTTTAGCACCCATGCTGTTCAGCATGATATTCTCTGCCCCTCTCTGACCAATGCCTTTCAGCACTGAAGGAGTAGGCATGAAGTACAAAACTGACAGGAAACTCTTTAATTTGAGGCGGCTGTGTGCCATCACCAAAAGTGAAGGAAACTGTGAGACGTTCTCTTTGTATACAATTGTGATCTGAATGTATGTATAAAGCCGAAATGCAGGCAATTATAGTGAAGTTTTCATCTACATGCAGCAACTTCGGTCTCACCATCAACCTCAGAAGACTGGGGTCATGCACCCACCAGCCCAACCCTTGTACACAGAATCATCCATCACTATAAATGGACAGAGACTGCAGGCAGGCAGTGGACCAACTCATTTACCTGGGCAGACAGTGGACGTACTTCACATACCTGGGCAATCAATGCCGAGGTAAACTGCAGAATTGTGAAAACATTCGGCAGATTACACTCCAACATTTGGGGACTTTGAGGGATCAGCCTTGCAATAAAGCAGAAAGTATACCAAGCAGTTGTGCTTCCAAATCTGCTGTATGCCTGTGAAATGTGGGCTATGTACCAGAGACATGCCCAAGCTTCTGAGAAAAAGATGGCAGGAGAAAGTGCCAGATACTAAGGTCCTTTCCAGAGGCATTCTGCTATCAGTTCATACATTGAAAGAACGCGTGAGCAGCACAAGCCCAGAGATGCCCGCATATTTTGCTTATCAATACGGTTATGTAAGCAAAGATACTGGAGTGAGTTGACAGTTGCTGTCTCCAGTTGACCACCATTTGTCTGACCTCTCTACTATGACCTGCCCATCTCCAGTAACCCTTTATGTATAGGTATAGCTCACAGCTTCATTGAAGTACTCAAGCACCTTCACCACGACAAGTAAGTGATCCAGAAGCAGATATATCATATACACCTGTGTAATTACTAATGTCAGTTTTAAAATGTAAGCTTGCAACACAAATGTAATATTCTTTTAAGCACAACAATGTTATTGTTAGAGATACTGTATGACACATTCCCAACCTGTTATCCATTCCAAACAGATTTTCATTAATGCCAACCAACTGTGTCATCCTCCTTTATTTTTCTATATCCAAAGTGGGTTCAAAGCTATTTGTGTGTTTTTTTTACCCTTCCAAAGGAATAATCTAATCTCTTTACTGATTAACATCATTTTTTTTGGGGGGGGGGAGTCAACTTTGCACTACTATTAAGTTGTGGGTAGCAAAAGACATGGGGCCTCATTCTATTATCGGCCGCTGCCGCTGCGGGGCCGCAAGGACCGGCCGCAAGCTTTCCTGCTATTCTATTCCCCTCCGGCCGGGGACTCCGGCAGGCTTGCGGCCGGCGCCTTGCTATCTCTTGCGGCCGCAAGCGCCGGAGGAAAGCCTTTGATCTAAAACGGCCGCAAGGAAATCGGACGTAAGAAAAGCCTGGTTGCTATTCTATTGCTCCGGGAACCCTGTCTGCAAGGCTAAAAACGAGCCGCAGCTTACTTGCAGCAAACAGGTCCCGCTAGCACCAATTAAGCACCTAAAATAGCTCAAATAAAGCCATCCTGCACTTTGCGGAGTCTATAAAGTGATACTCGGTGTTAGCAAAAATAGCACATAATTACCCTATACTCAAATCCGTAAAATAATTTTTTTTAATATACGTAAAATATACATGTAAAAAGTCCAGAGTGCTTGGAGCACCTCAGACACGCCCACGCCGCAGCCGGAAAATAAACAGTTAATTTGAACTCGGGTTTGGGCTGATGTGCAAGCTTGAGAGGGGGTTACTTTTAATCCTCATGTCCCCCAATATGATCCCTAGCATTTACAGAGCTGTACAGTGCAGGCTTGAATTTATTTTTGCGTTTTTAGATTTCAGAGCTTATGGACGGTTTCAAGATATGCGGCCGGCCGTAAGGGGAGATCCTTGCGGGGCCGTATAATAGAATCGCGAGTTAACTAAACCCCCGCAAGGAATCGCAGCCTTACGGCCGATTTACGGCCGATAATAGAATGAGGCCCATGATGTGCTTCTTAGCCAGATCAACCAAGTTGTATAAGTGGCATTGTCTACTATTAGTTAGTATAAAGCAACAGGCATCAGTAATAAATCCAACAGATCCATAAAACAACATATTATTATTAACCGTCACTAGAAATTATTTTGCTGTTGACCTAAGTAGGCCCCAAGGCACATGACAGGTTCCTTATGGAGGGTACTACAGTTGAATAATACTAACAGCTTACAACACTTACTGACAAAACACTATTTGTGGCACAACAGTGCTGACAATTGCACCCCAACATTCTGCTCACATGCCCTTGCCATACTTAGTAACCTGATATCCATAACCTTGTATGGAAAGTACTAGATGAACTAGCCAAAGTACAATATTTCATATATATAGCATTTATTTGTTACTGAGTGGCCCTATTTTGTTTTCTTCTGTCCTTGTGCATTTTTCCTAAGGATGTTCATCTGTCGAAGCCACAATGGTTTACTCCACTGTAATGCAACTGCATATAAAATCTAAAAGTACATTTTATAAATATGACCCAAATTATCCTTTACCTACTGTACTTGGAAATCAAGTATGCTGTCACTCCAGACCCAATCAATACACAATCTATATTCACTGTCGACTGCTTTTTAAACTGAACGTTCCAAAAATAATCTGATTAGAGCTTTATTTATAAGATTAAACCAAGGCACTGGGGCTCAAGTTTGTAATATAAAGTTCCTAATACTTTCACAGCAATAAAGAAATTAGCCACCACACAAAGGAAACATAGATTGATAGATTTGATGGCAGGTGAGGACCAAAAAAATCCATCTAGTTTGCCCATTCTATTTATCTAAACAGTATGGCTTAATTACTCCTCATGCTTATCCCAGGCATGACTGAATTCCTTTACTTTGTCACTATCACTTTTACTGTTCCACTATTCTAAGATCCTTTCTTGATAGTTGTAGGTACACTGATTACCCTCTAATCTTCATATTCCAAATCATGAATTTTTTCTTGTATTATTATTTTTTTACTTTAAGATACTGTCCTACTGAACTTTAATACATCATTAGATATATTTGAAAGTTTATATCATATGACCTATCATGAACGATTTGGGGGCCATGATGGGACCCCCTGCACCCCACAAGTAACTCTGCTATTTGGAATGCTGGCACACTGGGTGCTAATGTCATGAACTATTTAGAAACAAACCTGAAACTTGTTGTGGCGACTAACTTGATTGTTTTAGCGTGTAGTGTGGGCCGCAGTAATTCATTTTGGGGTTACAAAATCATGTTATATGCACTGTAATAATGTATCTGTGTTAGAAGTAGGCCCTAGGATGCTAGAATTATCTAAAAAATACTGCAGTCACTTATGTGACAAAGGGTTAAATATTCTAAAGAATTTATATGGCACTCCGATCGGCCACTGTGGCTTTAGTCTGGAAGGGGGAAGTTTAGTTTGATAACCCTGTAAGTTGAGATCTGGCAACTAAGAGATGGTGGGTGTATCATAGGATAGACATCTCCCAGGGGATGAGAGTGTAACAAGCTATTGCCCACAAGAGGAGGGGTCAGGCATGTGGGAGTAGTGAGATCTTTCTGTGTTTCGATATATACAGTATATCTCTGTAACAATAAAGAAGTGCCAGTCTGATTTTGGTCACACTAAATAAAGGTAGTGTTGGAGTCTGCGTGTACTAATCAAAGGTACATGGTGTGTGATTCTGAGATCCTAAGAAAAGGGGTCTGATGGTGCCTGTCTCTTCAGAAATGATGCTGTCATCTGAAGTGCCTGCTGGTGTCGAGATCTGAACAAACAGTTGCGACCCATAGAGAGAGAGAGAATTGAGGTGAGCGTAGTGGGAGGAGTGAGATATTTCTGTGTTTCGATATATATCTCTGTAACAATAAAGAAGTGCCAGTCTGGAGTTGCTCACTGTTCAGTATTAGGTCCTCTCCATTTTAACATACTTATTAATGGCGTAGAAGTAGGACTCGAAAGTAGTGTCTACATTTTTGCTGATGACACAAAGTTGTGCAAGGTAATTAAATCAGATAATGATGTACTTACAAAGGGATTTACATAAATTAGAGAAATGGGCAACAAAATGTAATACAAATAAATGTAAGGTTATGCATTGGGAAGGAAACATAGCAATGCAATTTATAATCTTAATGGAACAAATCTAGGGGTATCTGATATTGAAAGGGATTTGGGAGTACTTGTGGACAACCCCCTAGGTAGCAGTGCTCAATGCCAAACAGCAGCTGCAAAGGCAAGTAAAATATTAGCATGTATTAAGAAGGGTATAGAAGCAAGGGAAGCAAATATAATTCTGTCACTGTAAAAATCCCTAGTTTGCCCTCATTTGGAATATGGAGTGCATTTTTGGGCACACTTCATAAAAATGACAAAAAGTACAGCGAAGGGCAACAAAACTAATAAGGGGAATAGAGGGGCTAAGTTATTAAGTTGGACTAACCAAATTAAACGTATTTTGCCTAGAAAAAAGGCGTCTATGAGGCGTAATATGATTACTTTATTTAAATACATCCAGGGACAATATACGGCTTTGCCAAGTGAAATTGTTGTGCCAAGATATTTTCAACTGACAAGAGGACATCCCTTGAGGTTAGAGGAAAAATGTCACCTTAAATAAAGAAAAGGGTTCTTCACAGTTAGGGTGGTTAAACTGTGGAATTCTCTACCAAAGGAGGTGGTGATAGCAAACTCGATAGATAACTCTAAAAAGGAGTTAGATATATTTTTAAATAAAGAGGGCTTTCAAGGTTATCCTGGATAACTAGTGAAGGAATATTGATCCAGAGACAATTGGCAAGTTTTAATGTTTTTTTTTCCTTTGTTTGCCTTCCTCTGGATCAATTAACAATTATTATCAAATAGGCCATATATTAAAAGGATCAGGAGATCAAAAAAGTTTGAACTTGATTGACAAAACAATCTTTATTCAACCTCAAATACTATGTAACTATGTAACTATCAATCCATATATGTTTTTTTCATAATTATCTATATTAATAATTAGCCGTACAGAAATATGTGCAAGCATATATGCATATAGATTTGCTATAACATTTTTGTACAAAAATTAAGAAAATAAAACAACATTCATGCAACATAAATAACAATTCAAGTAAACTTTTCAAGTGAAGCCAGCAATTTTATTTTGTATTCTATATTCTAGACCCATTTCTAAATCAATTTGTCTTTTTCTATTGACCACACATTTTATTTTAGTACACAAAGATAATTAAGATTTTTTCCAATTCAAAGTAATCTTTGCAACCCAAAAGAACATTTATAATAAGACTAATCTTTTTATGATAAATTTTATTTAGAACGACATGTAATAAATAGTATAAGCTCTGGAGTTAACTTTAAGTCATATTTAATAATCTTTGATACTTGGTTTACACAGTTTAACCAACATTTTTGAATTATGACTCATGACCACCACATATGTGAGCCCAAGTCTTTACAGCCTCTTCAAAGTTCTTGAGGAACTTTCTTTGCTAATTGTTTTGTTGTTATGTACCACCTTTGAGAAAGCACACATATCATGTTACCTCAAAGACTTTGAACCATGTTAGATACCATTCTTTCTTTAGATCTTTCTCCCACTTTTGCATTCTTGAAGTTTTGTTATTTTCAATCAGGGATTTTATAATCTTATAACAATTTGTTTACCTGGTTTACCTTTTTTCACCTCAAAATAAGTACAATTTCCCATTTGTATTAGGGACTATTCTGACTTAGATACTGCTATTTACAACCAATTGTTTCCAGTTTACTTTTTTTAATTTTACATGTATTTTTTTATTAGGCAATGGTAAATCACCCTACAGTGAGTAAGCATTCATATCAGGTAGATACATGTTCCACATATAAAATTTTATCTTATACCCTGTGTCTGCTATCCGGGTATCACATTGTTAGATTATTAATTTCATAATACCTTCTCCGAGGAGCTATTTACCAAAGTCTATTTTTATTTTTTTATGTCAAATATTTCTTACCTCCGTCCACTTCCTCCAGGGCCATTTATTTCCCCAGACCCTTTCCCTAGCTGTCTACCCATTACTTAACAGCTTGTTCTGGACTCCAGTGAAATACTATCGGGTTTCATTAGCCATGGAACCCAAATGTCCATAAACTCAGGAACTGAGTCTTCCAGGGGATGGGTTATTCTGTCATTAATCAAAATAAAATGTTATTTATTCTTAACTGCCTGCAAGCTCAAATTTGAGGACTTCTACTGCCGAGCAATGTGGCTTTTTGTGGCCAACATCAGAAAATGTAGCAATCGATTTTGATGAGATGTTAGAAGCAAGTTAGATAGGCCGCGGAGGCAAACCTCAATGACTTGTGAATTTTGTTTTTAAAGATTTTCGAAGCCAGCTCAAATACCTCTGTCCAGAGTCCCCTCACCTCAGGACACACCCACCATATATGCAAAAATGTACCTGAATCCCTGCAGTCTCTAAAGCACTTAGAATCCTGCGTTAATCCCCATTTACAGAGTTTAACTGGTATGTGATAAATTCTATGTAGGACCTTTATCCATGTCTCTAACACGCTATAGTTTAATGTTCCTCTGGCAAGACTGTGCCAACTCTGTTCCCAAATTGTTTGGTCTAGAGTGTATCCCAGGTCCCCTTCCCATAGTTGCATATATTTTGGTTTTTGTGACAGTGGGGTCTCTTGAGATCCCTATAAACAACTGGGATCGGAAGCGTGCGAAATAGGTATAAAAGCCGGGGAAGAATATTCATTTTAACTGCATTTATCTTGCCTAGCCATGAAATTCTCCCTGATCCAAACATCAGGTCTTTGTATAAGGGTATTGTGGTGAAGTGTCACCAGGGGACAGAAGAGAGCTCTTCAAGACTTCACCCCAGGGAAGTGAAAGAGTTAAGCCTCCTACAACAGACTAATTAAGACCAGCTGCATTCTGCTTAAAAAGGACTACTGAGCACTCAGCAGGGGGGGGTTCAGTCTGGACTGAGAGCCAGGTGAGACAGCTCTGCACTCTGAAGCAAACACACAGACTTTTGGAGCAGAAAACTTACAGGCCTGTATATATGAACACTTTATTTTCATTAGTTTAAGGTAGTGAGGAAACTGGTAGTTCTGTTTAATCAGTGCTTCAAGGAAGCTAGGCTTTGTTTTGTATTATTTTTGTTTGTACCTGCTGACCAAGTTTTCGGTAAAACTCCTTAAAGCTATAATGCCTCCTGAGCTACTTCATTGCAGAGCCGGGCAACAGGGAATTGACCCCGGAAGTGGCAGCCAGTCTGTCACATTATGGTGGCAGTGGTGGGATAGAAAATTGTCTGTGTTTAAGAAGACAGCCCACAGTACATGATAATAATGGAGGAACTATTGAAAAATGAACTATTGAAAGCCCTGACAGATGCCACTACATGCCAGAAAGTGGGCGGAGCTTGTGAGCAAGAAAACCAGCAGAAATGTCTGAAAGAAATTGCAGAGGACAGAGCCCATGCTGCAAACGATGATAGACTAAGAGATGCTGCTGCATGTCTGAGAGAGGCCACAGAGAAATGGCAGAGACAAGCAGAAGAGGATATAATCCACATGAGTGTGGCCACAGAGCACAGGCGGAGACAAGCGGAAGAGGACCGAGTCCAAATAAAATAGTTTTTGGAGGCATAGAAAGTGCAGCTGCAGCAACTGAAGTCTGCAAATAATACTGGGGTTACAGAAGCAAGTGGAAGCATGAATCCTAATTGCTTCCTAAAGAGGATGAACGCTCAGGATGACATTGAAACATATCTCCTGAACTTTGAGACGATTGCCACTAGGGAAGATTGGCCTAAAAAGCACTGGGCCACAGTCCTTGGTCCCTATCTGTGTGGAGAAGCTCAGAAAGCATATGTGGTTTTGCCTGAAGAAAAGGCAACACATTATTGTATCCTGAAAGAAGAGATCCTTGACAGAGTAGGAATGAAAAGAGTACAGAGACTGCACTCCTTGGATTTTTTTGACAGACCGGATCATCGCTACCCAAGGGGCATGCTTGTCTGCCCAAGTTTAAAATGCAGTTTCCCTGTTAAGGACAGGCAAACCGAGCCTGATGCAGGAGGAAATCAGGAGTTAGATGCCTGGTGGATGGCAGAGAGAGTGAAAAAAGCCACCAAGTTCAGTGCCGCGAATGAGACGGCAGGAGCCGCGAATGAGACGGCAGGAGTTGCGAATGAAAGCGCAGCAGAGAGCGCCACTGTGACGGCTGAGAGCGCAGCAGAGAGCGCCACTGTGACGGCTGAGAGAACAACAGAAATCGCAAGTAAGATTGCTGAGAAAGTAGCAGAAGTTGCTGAGAAAGCAAAAGAGACTGCTGATAAAGTCATTGAGGAAGAAGGGAACCCAAACTGTCCTTGGTGAATACTCCTGAGGTGGAGAGTGATGTTAGAGAAAGAAAATGCTTGTTAATCATCTCTGATCCAGAGAAAAGAGAGATCAAGTGGATGAATATAGGCAGTGTTCTTACAAAGGAAGAATGTCCTAAATATGAAGAAGACACTGGAAAGCTTACTAAAGGGAAAATTAAGGAAGAAAAGAGTCGGGAGATTGAGATGGTGAAAGATGAACCACCGTCTCTAAGAGGACATATGAAGCAGAGCATGGAGATGTGTCCTTATAAAACTATGAAGTATCCCAAGAGCGTTCTGTCTCAGTTTGCCATAGAACAAAGTGCTATGGATAAAGAGAAGCAAGATGGGAAACAAGTAAAGCAAGTTGAACTCTATCCCAGTGGGATTGAAAAAGCCTGACGCAGAAGACAGGCAAGTTGCTACTGAAATCAAGGGTATCAGGATGATGCCAGGTTATATTCCTGAATGGAGAAGGAAGCCTGCGTTTGAGGACAACATAGTGTCCTATGGGAAGAAGACACAGAGGTCTAATTGGGAGCAGTGGAAGAGTCCCCCCAAGTACAGGATGAATGAGAGAATTTTGCAGAAGCGACTGCACAGTGGCGAACGGATGAAGCGAAAACTCCTCACTGACCGTATATCCCAGAGGGAAGCAGCTGTAATAGAAAATGAGCTCCTGTTCCATACTCCAGAAGCTCAGAGGGTGAGCACACTCCCTGATATTGAGTCACAGTTGAAGCAGAGTGGTGTGTGTTCAGAAGAGACTAGCACTGACCTGAAGGAACGGTTTGTACAAGATGCTACATTTAATGCAGAGTGATATTTGCTGGAAGCTCATATGCAAGGTATAGTGAAGGAGCCTGTACAGGAGACACAGAAGGGTGACGAAAACATGGCTGAGCAGCCAAAGATAATCAGGGAGGACCTGATAGAAGAGTCAGAGGAGGTTCCTCAGTTGAACATGCAGCAAAAGATCCAGTACAAGCCGAGTTAACTTGATTTGCAACAAGCTAATGAGGAGAAACTGTGGCTGAAGGAAGCCAAGGAAGATGAAAAGCTGGACGCCTTGAAGGCAAAGCAAGTAGAGAAGCTGTGTTTTCCAGGAATCTGGGATTCAAGACGCTACTAAGAGGTGTACTAGCCTATCTGTTGGGTGTCAGCTTGAAGTTCCTGAACAGCTGGAAATATTCCAGCAAAATCAAAAGTTTGAGAGTTCCTTTCAAGCAGAAATATCGCATATGCTTGCTGTGCACAGAAAGAAAGATGAAGTACAGATCCGAGAGCAAGATGCAGCCGTGAGAGAGGACCTGCTATTGGAGTCTATAGATGATACTGGGCCAGAACAGAAGCAAGATGACTGGATGAGGCTGATAAGTTTTGGTGAGAGTCGTCAGCCAACCAATAGGCGCACCTGGAACCGAGAGAGACAGAAACAGAGGGAAGAAAAACAGCCCAAGAAGTTGTTGTTCCATAGTGAAGTTGAAAGGGATGAGAAAGCTGTGGATAATCTTCTGGAAAAGAAAAAACGTTTAACAGGAGGATAAAAGGAGCAAATGAAATCCAAGCATAAAGAGGCCGAAGTGAGGCAGCTCCAGTCCCAGGCTCCCGGTCTGGGTTACGAAAACACACCATATAGCCATGACCTGGCAGGAAGTATCCAAGCTAGAGAATGAACTTGCAAACGTCAGTCCTCACATTAAAGATATAAAGAGGATAAGTCAGAGCTGCAAGAAGGAGATGAAGGGTCTAAAATAAAAAGATGCATCCGGTGGAAAACAAGGTCACAGAAACCTGTAATGTCTGTGATGTACCCCCAGGGAAGCGACTGAATGGAGAAACACATTCTCATACCAAAGTACGAGAAGTACTTTTCAAGAGTCCCTGGGGCAGGGCACTCGGAGAGATGGGCAGGCCAGTGTCCTACCCTCAAAGTTTAAGTAATGACAGCAGGCGGAACGGCAAAGAAAGCAGAAAATACGAAGTCAAAGGAAGAGAGGGAAAAGGAATTGTCTCTTCACCCAGAAAGAAAACACGTGTAATGATATAGGAATCACAAAGTTGTGGAGACCAGTAGCCAAGGTCAGCAATAATCCGGTTCAGCAACTTGTAGGTTAAACAGGAACAAGCTTTTATTGAAGGGATCAGGAACCAATAATAATCTGGCAATGTACATTTGACAGGAAGTGCCTTATATAGGCCAAGGACCAGACACCTGACCAGACACAGCTGAAGAGACTTAGGTACTGATAAAATTGCTAGCAGAGTCAAGCTTATAAGGTCTCAATGGAATTCACAAAAGGCAGGCTGGCGCAGTGGTAGGGAAGAGGAATAGCAGCCTGGGGACCAGGGTTCAAAACCCAGCAGAGTCAATTCCTCACATTACCCACGCCTCTATAGGTGCAGCCTCTGGATGCCCTATTACCTGGTTTAGCAGGGTACTGCACATGAAAAGACCGAAGTAGATCAGGAGCGTGAATATTGTCCACTGGTTCCCACGAACTCTCCTCCTCACCATAGCCTTTCCAGCGAACCAGATACTGAAGTTTGTTATGGAAGATCCGGGAGTCAAGAATTTTGTCCACTTCGTACTCATCCTCACCATCCACGAGGACTGGAGGTGGGGCAGGCAGGGCTCGGCCAGGGAAAGTATTTTCATGAACAGGTTTAAGCAGTGCAACGTGAAACACTGGATGTATTTTCATGAAATTCGGGAGTTGCAAACGGAAGGTGACAGCATTGATCTGAGCAATGATCTCAAAAGGTCCCATGAACCTTTGACCCAATTTATGAGAAGGAATCCGAAGCTTAAGATTCTTTGTTGACAGCCACACCTTGTCAACAACGCGATAGACTGGGGCCTCCTTTCTATGCCTATCAGCAGCTCTTTTGTAACATTCCTGAGCCTCCAAAAGAGTCTCTTTCAACAGTGCTTGGGAATCACGTAAGGCGGTTAGCCGGTCAGTGACAGCAGGAATGGAAGTAGTAATTGGGAGACTGACTAGAAAGATCGGATGGTAACCATAGTTGGCAAAAAATGGGCTCAAAGAAGTGGAGCAGTGTTGGGCATTGTTATAGGCAAACTCCGCCGTGGGTAGAAAATCCAGCTAGTCATCCTGCAGGTAACTAATATAGCACCGCAAATATTGCTCCAAAGTCTGGTAGGTTCGCTCAGTCTGTCCATTACTTTGCGGATGAAAAGCTGACGACAGATTTACATTAATACCTAGATTAGAACAAAAATGTTTCCAAAAACGAGACGTAAACTGCACTCCCCTGTCAGAAACTACTTCATCAGGCACTCCATGCAAGCGAAAGATTTCCCGAATAACCAGGTCAGCCGTCTGTTTAGCTGAAGGGAGACCACGAGCTGGTATGAAATGACCCATCTTAGTTAACCTGTCCACAACAACAAGAATGGTAGTGTGTTCCTTAGAGGGAGGTAGTTCCACAATAAAGTCCATGGATATAGATCCCCAGGGACGATGAGGAATCGGAAGAGGCTGAAGCAAGCCAACAGGGGATGAGCGAGGAGTCTTATGTCTGGCACACACATCACAAGAGGACACATACTTCTTAACATCCTCATGATACTTCGGCCACCAAAAAGATCGGGCAAGTAGGTCTTGCGTCTTTCGGATTCCTGGATGACCTGCTGGTTTTGAGTCATGGTAGAGACGTAAAAGGTCCAGTCGCACTGACTCCGGAGCAAACAGACGTCGTTGAAAAATCCAAAACCCATTAAGCATTGTCATATGGAGATCACGAGGAGGATCACGAAGAACTGGGTCTTCAGCGTAGCCCTTTTTAATGCGAGACATCAGATCAGAAGGCAAAGCAACTCCTATAAATATATCCTCCGGCAAGATGGTGGTCTTGGTTACGGTAGCATGGAGGGCGTCAGCCATTCTAGACAAGGCATCCGCCTTACCATTCTTGGAGCCAGGACGGTATGTAACCAAAAAATTAAACCTTGAGAAGAATAGGGACCAGCGTGCTTGTCTGGCTGACAGTCTCTTAGCTGATCGAATACATTCCAGATTTTTGTGATCTGTGAGGACAGTAATTGGATGGGTAGCTCCCTCCAAGAGATGTCTCCATTCGGTGAAGGCAGCTTTTATAGCCAATAGTTCTTTATTCCCTATGTCATAATTTCTTTCTGCTGGCACCATCTGGCGGGAATAGAAGGCACACGGATGTAACAGCATCTTAGGTCCAGTCCTTTGAGACAGTATAGCACCAACAGCTGAATCAGAAGCATCAACTTCCACAATAAATGGTAATTCTGGCTGAGGATGTACCAGGACGGGGGCAGATGTAAACAGAGTCTTTAATCGGGAAAATGCGGTATCAGCCTTATCGGACCACTGAAAAGGAGTCCCATTACGTGTGAGTTCAGTGATCGGTGTAATAACGGCAGAGAAATTCTTAATGAAACGCCTGTAAAAATTGGCAAACCCCACAAATCTCTGGACATCTTTTTCATTCTTGGGGATGGGCCAGTCCAGCACAGCTTTAATTTTACTTGCGTCCATAGTTAAACCTTTAGGAGTTATGACATACCCCAGGAATTGAATTTCTGTTTGTTCAAACTCACATTTTTCTAGTTTAATGTATAGGTGGTGGGTACGAAGGCGCTCCAGAACTATACAGACCTGTTTTCTGTGGTTTTCAAGACTATCAGAGAATATTAGGATATCATCCAAATATGCCACAACAAACTGATCCAGGAGATCTCGTAGTACATCATTGATAAGATGCTGGAAAGTTGCAGGGGCATTACAAAGCCCAAATGGCATTACTAGATATTCGTAATGCCCGTACCTGGTTCTGAAAGCTGTTTTCCATTCATCATTTGGTCTTATGCGAACCAGATTATATGCCCCCCGAAGATCAAGCTTTGTAAATATTTTAGCTGAGCGAAGTCTCTCCAAAAGTTCAGGAATGAGAGGCAAGGGGTAACGGTTTTTAACAGTGATGTTATTAATGTCCCTGTAATCAACGCATGGCCGTAGTCTGCCATCTTTCTTCTCTACAAAGAATATAGGAGCTCCTGCTGGGGAAGTAGATGGTCGAATAAAACCTTTGGCAAGATTTTCTTGTATGTATTCAAGAAGAGCCTTCAATCCCAGTAGCAGCTGAAACATCACGTGCCCTGTAGCTGTTGTACTCACTGTGCATTGACTGAAATTTATTTTGCAGTTCAGCTACCTGGTCCTGCAGCACTTGGATGGTCTGTGCCTGGGTCTGCACAGTTCTTGCAGTAAAAGCAACCTGCTGGGCCAATGCAGAATCTGTCCCGGCGGTCTCCATGAAAGGGCCAGATTATTCTGTAATGATATAGGAATCACAAAGTTGTGGAGACCAGTAGCCAAGGTCAGCAATAATCCGGTTCAGCAACTTGTAGGTTAAACAGGAACAAGCTTTTATTGAAGGGATCAGGAACCAACAATAATCTGGCAAGGTACATTTGACAGGAAGTGCCTTATATAGGCAAAGGACCAGACACCTGACCAGACACAGCTGAAGAGACTTAGGTACTGATAAAATTGCTAGCAGAGTCAAGCTTATAAGGTCTCAATGGAATTCACAAAAGGCAGGCTGGCGCAGTGGTAGGGAAGAGGTATAGCAGCCTGGGGACCAGGGTTCAAAACCCAGCAGAGTCAATTCCTCACAACACGATTCCAAGGAAAGACAAAGAAATTTGAAAGCAGTGATGAAGGAGGTAAGCTGTGAAATGGGAAAAGTCCTATGAAAGAGATTAAGATAACAGTAGAGACAAATTATGTAGATGCTTCTAGAAGTACAAAGAAGAGAGCGCCAATGGATGGTGCAGCTGGAAGAGCGGTAGCTCCGATGAATAAAGCAAAGTCTCACTGGTGTCACAGTGGCGAGAAGAGTACGGAGAGAACACAGATGGTACGGAGGATGCGTTGGATTGCAGATACGGCCTCACGGCGTTGGACGCTCAACCCCATGGTGTCGAGCTGGGGTGGGGGATATGTGGTGTAGTGCCACCAGGGGTCAAAAGAGAGCTCATCAAGACTTCTCCCCTGTTAAGTGAAAGAGTTAAGCCTTCTACAACAGACTAATTAAGCCCAGCTGCTTTCTGCCTTAAAAGGACTACTGAGCACTCAGCAGGGGGGGGGGGGGTTCAGTCTGGACTGAGAGCCAGGAGAGACAGCTCTTGCACTCTGAAGAAAACACACAGACTTTTGGAGCAGAAAACTTAAAGGCCTGTATATATGAACACTTTATTTTCATTAGTTTTAGGTAGTGAGGAAACTGCTAGTTTTGTTTAGTCAGTGCTTCAAGGAAGCTAGGCTTTGTTTTGTATTATTTTTGTTTGTACCTGCTGACCAAGTTTTCAGTAAAACTCCTTAAAGTTATAACGCCTCCTGAGCTACTTCATTGCAGAGCCGGGCAACAGGGCATTGACCCTGGAAGTTGCAGCCAGTCTGTCACAGTATATAATTAGTTTTATATAGATCTGCTAATTTACTTGGTATGGAAACCCCTAAATACTTAATATGTGATTTAGGCCATGAAAAATCAAAGTTTTGCTTAAGATATTGAATCTCTGGTTGAGAAAGTGCAATACCTATTGCTTCCATCTTAGCCACATTTATTTTGAGTCCCGAGAGGTTTCCAAAATGGGTGAGAATTCCTAATAGCTCAGGGATGGAGGTGGCAGGTTTCGTGAGTGAGCCTAAAAAGTCATCCGCAAAGAGACTACATTTGAAATGATGGTGACCAATCTGAATCCCATGTATATCTGGATTTGATCGTATAGACTGAGCAAGTGGCTCTATTGATAAGGCGAAGAGTAAGGGTGAGAGGGGGCATGCCTGTCTGGTGCCCCTTTGTATCTCTATTTGCACCATGGAATCACCTGGTAATTTCAACCTTGCTTTAGGAGATCTATAGTAGGTCTCATTCTGGTCAATCATAAATTTCTCCCCAAAGCTAAATTTGAGTAATATCGCTCTGAGATAAGGCCATTCTAAGGTATCAAAAGCTTTTTCTAATATCTAAGGCCAATAAGCAGGTTTGGGGACGGTTTTGGGACGCCCATGATATAAAATTGAAAGTGCGCCTAATGTTATCCCCTGTTTGTCTGTAAGGAATAAAGCCCACTTGGTCTTTATGAATGAGTCTGGGAAGAAATTGGGAGATTCTATTGGCCATCAGTTTTGCTAAAATTTTGATAACTCCATTTAGGAGCGATATTGGATGATAATTTTTAACTTCTAGGGGGTCCCGACCTTTTTTGGGGAAAAATATCATATCCTCCTGATGTAGTTCCTGGGGCATTTCTTGGCCTTCTAAAATTTGATTAAAAAGATTTGTTAAATGGGGGGTGGGGGGCAAGGATGTCAATATATTTCTTGAAATATAAGTTGGTGAATCCATTCGGGCCCGGGGTCCTCCCACCCTTCAAGCTGGTAATAGTCTTCCTAACCTCTGATTCAGTAACCTTAGGGTTAAGGAGATCCCCTCCCTCCAATGACAGAATGGGCAAATCACAGGAGCCAAGAAAGGCAAATTTCTGTTGCTCCTGCCGATGTTGGTTCTGACAGGATGAATATATCTTCTGGAGAAATTCCAGTAAGGTTTTTTGTATGAGATTAGGACTGGCTGTGACATCACCAGCAGAAGATCTAATTCGAAAAAATGTTGACTGAAAAATTTTGCTTCTAAGTTTCTTGGCCAGTAAGGCTTATTGGCTTTGGCATAGAACCTGGGATTTGTCCATCTAATCGCTTTTTCAATATGGTTAGATAATAATAAATCCAGCTCCAGTCAAATTTTATCTATTTTTTTACGTAGGTGCTTAGAAGGACTTTGTTGATTTCAATCTTTCTAGATCCCCCAAGTCCTTTCTCAGGGACTCCTCCCTCAATTTGGTCTGACTTTTTTGTCTATGTGCAATTTTTATAAGAGAGCTCCTAATAAAGGCCTTGTGAGCCACCCAGGTCCATCCCATGTCTAACTCCTGAGTGAAATTGGTCGAGAAAAATAGCTCAAGATCATCCGCTATTTGTCCTGCCACTTTTGCGTTCGATAACATTTTTTCATTGAGTTTCCAAATATAGGGAGGCTTGCTCTTCTGGCCCATATCCACTGAAACGCTAACCTGGGACTGGTCGGACCACAGGCACGGATGGATATCTGCCTTATCTATATTATCTGAAAATGATGAGTCTATCATAATGATGTTTATTCAGGAATACGTGCCATGTACTGACGTATAGAAGGTGTACCCCCTCTCACCCTGATGTAGCAGTCTGCATGCCACACGCATCCCAACCTGATCTATCTAAATTAGGATCTAGGACCAGGTTAAGATCTCCCCCTAGCACAATCCTAGATCCGCAGACTTTAGGTATTTGAGTAGATTTATAGTTACATAGTTACATAGTAATTAAGGTTGAAAAAAGACTTTCAGTCGATCAAGTTCAACCTGTTAAGATCTCCTCTGATCTGCAATATGCGGATTAGTTATTAATTAAATTATTGATTAAATAATTATTAATAGTATAGTATTGGAGGATGAATAAAGACTTAGTCCATCAAGTTCAACCTTTTTAGATCTCTATTGATCTTTTTATTGTGGACTATTTATTATTATTGTTAATTGTTAATTGATCCAGAGGAAGGTAAACAGAAAAAAAAAAACATTGAAACTTTGCCAATTGTCTCATAAGGGGAAAAAAAAGCTAAATTCCTTCCTGACCCCAGAAACTGGCGATCAAATTTCTCCCTGGATCAATATTCCTTGCTAGTTATCTAGGATAGCCTTGAATGCCCTCTTTATTCAGAAATATATCTAACCCCTTTTTGAAGTTGTCTATCGAATTCGCTGTCACCACCTCCTTTGGTAGAGAATTCCACAGTTTAACCACCCTAATTGTGAAGAACCCTTTCCTTTGTTTAAGGTGAAATCTTTTTTCCTCTAACCTCAAAGGATGTCCTCTTGTCAGTTGATAATCTCTTGCTACAAAAAGTTCACTTGACAAAGCCTTATATTGACCCTGGATGTATTTATATAAGGTAATCATATCTCCTCTTAGACGCCTTTTTTCTAGCGAAAATAAGTTTAATTTTGTTAGTCTTTCTTCATAACTTAGCCCCACCATTCCCCTTATTAGTTTTGTAGCCCTTCTCTGTACTTTTTCCAGCTCTAAAATGTCTTTTTTATGAGGTGGTGCCCAAAATTGTACTCCATATTCCAAATGAGGGCGTACTAGAGATTTGTATAGTGGCAGAATTATATCTTCTTCCCTGGCTTCTATACCCTTCCTAATACATGCTAATATTTTATTTGCCTTTGCAGCTGCTGCTTGGCTTTTAGCGCTGTTACCTAGGTGGTTGTCCACTAGTGTGTCAATTTTGCAGTGTCAATTTTGAAGCATATTTTTAATCCAAATTGCTAATATAACCCATTTTGCTGATAAGACAAGTATTTCTACCAAATGTGAAATTCAGATTATAATCTTTCCTATATTATTCATTATTTCACCCATATCCATATTAAAATTGATACATTTAATTTCGTTGTATTTTGTATTAGCCAGTTAAAAACTTTTCTACAGAAACCTTTTATTTTACTGCATTCCCACATTAAATGTACTAAATCTGATTTAAATAATCCACATTTCAGACATATTTCATTCCCTACTGAAACTCCTGTCAAGGAATAGAGCCAGTTAGTCCGTCAAAAAGTAATGTCCCAACAGTTAGGTTCTTGTTTCAGAAAGGGGGGATGATTCTCTCTTGGCACCTCACCATCAGTTAGTTGCCTTAATTGGAGCTTTATAGGGGACGGCAGCAGGCAGTAGCACTGGTGTACCAGGCAGTCACCAAGTAGGTAGACCAGTGTAGTGATTATAGCAATAGTGGAAGACACAGCCAAAAAGTCTCTTCTCTAGAGCCATGGACACTTTATTTTATGGACACAAACAGCAGGCTTTAAAACAGTTCTGGACCACAAGGGCAGTTAAAAAGGTGGGTTTGGGCAGTACTTAGATAAATTGCCAGCTCAGAATTAGACCACTGATCAACCATCTGGAGAGAGTCAAAGCTAATTAACCTATTATTAACTGCATCCAATACAGGTGCTAATGGCCATATCACCATCTTGTGGCTATTTGACAAACTATGCACTCAACCTCTCAGTACATCATGATGGTATGATGGCTCATGTCCTGATGACACTGAAACATCTGAGGCCTTCCCAGTCACCAACAGCATCAAGCAAGGGTGTGTGTTTAGCACCCATGCTGTTCAGCATGATATTCTCTGCCCCTCTGACCAATGCCTTTCAGCACTGTGCTGAAGGAGTAGCCATGAAGTAGAGAACTGACAGGAAACTCTTTAATTTGAGGCGGCTGTGTGCCATCACCAAAAGTGAAGGAAACTGTGAGACCAACTTATTTACCTGGGAAGACAGTGGACGTACTTCACGTACCTGGGCAATCGATGCTGAGGTAAACTGTAGAATTGTGAAAAAATTTCGGCAGATTACACTCCAATGTTTGGGGACTTTGAGGGATCAGCCTTGCAACAAAGCAGAAGGTATACCAAGCAGTTGTGCTTCCAACTCTGAAATATGCCTGTGAAATGTGGGCTATGTACCAGAGTCATGCGCAATGGCTCAATCACTTACACATGTCCTGTCTGCCCAAGCTTCTGAGAATAAGATGGCAGGTGAAAGTGCCAGATACTGAAGTCCTTTCCAGAGGCATTCTGCCATCTGTTCATACACTGAAAGAAAGCATGAGACGCACAAGCCCAGAGATGCACGCATATTTTGCTTATCAATACGGTTATCTAAGCAAATATACTGGAGTGAGTTGCCAGTTGCCTTCTCCAGTGGACCACAATTTGTCTGACCTCTCTATTATATATGACCTGTCCATCTCCAGTAACCCTTTGTGTATAGGTATAGCTCACAGCTTCATTGAAGTACTCAAGCACCTTCACCACAATAAGGTAGTGATCCAGAAGGAGGTATATCATATAGACCTGTTTAATTCCTAATGTCAGTTTTAAAATTTAAGCGTGCAACACAAATTTAATATTCTTTTAACCACAAAAATGTTATTGCTAGAGATATGACACATTCCCAACCTGTTATCCATTCCAAAGAGATTTTCATTAATAGTTACATAGTAATTAACGTTGAAAAAAGACTTTCAGTCCATCAAGTTCAACCTTTTAAGATCTCCTCTGATCTGCAATATGTGGATTAAATATTAATTAATTAGTTGTTAATTAATTATTAATCAATTATTACTATTATTATTTTTTTATTATTAATTAATCCAGAGGAAGGCAAACAAGTGATACTTAGCCAATTAATTAATGCCAACCAACTGTGTCATCCTCCTTTATTTTTCTCTATTCAAAGTGGGTTCAAAGCTATTTGTGTTTGTTTTACCTTTCCAGAGGAATAATCTAATCTTTTTACTGATTAACATAATTTTTTTTTGTTGGGGGGGATCAACTTCTACTACTGTTAAGTTGTGGGTAGCAAAAGACATGATGTGCTTCTTAGCCAGATCAACCAAGCTGTATAAGTGGCATTGTCTAAACAGGGCAACCAGGTAATATTAGTTAGTATAAAGCAGCAGGCATCAGTAATGAATCCAACAGATCCATAAAACACCATATTATTATTAACCTTCACTAGAAATTATTTTACTGTTGACCTAAGTAGGCACCAAGGCACTTGACACGTTCCTTATGGAGGGTACTACAGTTGAACAATACTAACAACTTCTGACAAAATACTATTTGTGGCACAACAGTGCTGACAATTGCACCCCAACATTCTGCTCACATGCCCTTGCCATACTTAGTAACCTGATAGCCATAACCTTGTATGGAAAGTACTAGATAGACCTAGCCAAAGTACAATATTGCATATATATAGCATTTATTTGTTACTGAGTGGCCCTATTTTGTTTTCTTCTGTCCTTGTGCCTTTGTCCTAAGGATGTTCATCTGCTGAAGCCACAATGGTTGACTCCACTGCAATGCAACTGCATATACAATCTATAAGTACATTTTATAA
Source organism: Discoglossus pictus (assembly GCA_027410445.1). Taxonomy (NCBI): domain Eukaryota; kingdom Metazoa; phylum Chordata; class Amphibia; order Anura; family Alytidae; genus Discoglossus; species Discoglossus pictus. The sequence goes on along the minus strand of CM050167.1, from coordinate 119,602,102 downwards.
ATATGACCCAAATTATCCTTTACCTACTGTACTTGGAAATCAAGTCTGCTGTCACTCCAGACGCAATCAATACACAATCTATATTCACAGTCGACTGCTTTTTCCACTCAACGTTCCAAGAAGGATCTGATTAGAGCTTTATTTCTGAGATTAAACTCGGCACTGGGGCTCATGAACAATTTGGGGGCCATGATGGGACCCCCTGCACCTCACAAGTAACTCTGCTATTTGGAATGCTGGCACACTGGGTGCTAATGTCATGAACTATTAGAAACGAACCTGAAACTTGTTGTGACGACTAACTTGATTGTTTTAGTGTGTTGTGTGGGCCACAGTAATTCATTTTGGGGTTACTATGTCATGTTATATGCACTGTAATAATGTATCTATGTTAGAAGTAGGCCCTAGGATGCTAGAATTATCTAAAAAGTACTGCAGTCACTTATGTGACAAAGGGTTAAAGATTCTAAAGAATGTATATGGCCCTACGATCGGCCACTGTGGCTTTAGTCTGGAAGGGGGAAGTTTAGTTTGATTACACTGTAAGTTTAGATCTGGCAACTAAGAGATGGGGGGTGTAGGATAGACATCTCCCAGGGGGTGAGAGTGTAACCAGCTATTGCCCACAAGAGGAGGGGTTAGGCATGTGGGAGGAGTGAGATCTTTCTGTGTTTTCATATTTACAGTATATCTCTGTAACAATAAAGAAGTGCCAGTCTGATTTTGGTCACACTAAATAAAGGTAGTGTTGGAGTCTGCATGTACTAATCAAAGGTACATGGTGTGTGATTCTGAGATCCTAAGAAAAGGGGTCTGATGGTGCCTGTCTCTTCAGAAATGATGCTGTCATCTGAAGTGTCTGCTGGTGTCGAGATCTGAACAAACAGTTGCGACCCATAGAGAGAGAGAATTGAGGTGAGCGTAGTCCCCCAAATCTGACGGGCGTAAAATGACCCCTCTCACTTTATGTCCTCAAAGCTATACTGAATAAATGTTATTCTTTTCGACTGCATCATTGTGATTTCTCATTTTTGAGACATTGTCTTCAGAACTGACATGTAATGAGGGATCTGAGATGATATCATTATCCATGTCCACTCCAGTCTATCTAGATGAACTGATTTCAACCTCTGCTCACTCGTGATACTCTGTAATATATTGTGAAATATGATGTATATAGCTATATTTAAATACTATTGCTATAATATCTGTTTTTTACAAACTGTTTCCAATGTGCCTCGTATACTGTAAAAAACTGTCCTTGAATTTTGTTGAAGAAACCTGGTCTGCTTAACGATTTTATAACCTTGCCATAAAAAACACTTCATGTTCGATAGAAAGATTTTCTAGAAATATGGATCATTTTGTCTAAAAGTTTACCTACTGTATCATAGAATCATTTTCTCTTTACTTTTTATAACTATTTTCTCAAAATAACCGTTTTCTATAATTCATACTGCTTAATATATTTTCTAAATCATATATCACAAGTGGGTGATACTTATTATATTGGAAAACAGCAGTAACCCAGCCTTACGTTTAAAATTTTTATTTATTCATATAATACAGTTTTGGTATAATCATTCTAGCACCATATAAAACATGTTTTTGTTTTATTTAAAAAAAAATAAACACAACCAAAAAGTGTTGTATTTTTTGGTCACAAATTAGTAACATTTTAAAGTTGGAGCAAGAGGTGGGAGCAGAAGTTTTATGCAGAGCTGATATGAAAGACCAAAGTCATTATAGGATAGTGGCTTGTTTAATTAATTAAATGACCAATAGAAGAGTTCATACTCCAAAGCAGGGGTAGACAGTTAATATATAGTAAGATGATGAAGAATCAATGTATTTTTCAGGGAAAGGAGTCAAGGATCATATTGATTCTTTAATGAATTAAAACCAAATCACTGTTAACAACAGGTCACTATGCTCTTATTTAGACCTAAACATTTATACAATGTGTTATATTGAACCAATGAGTTTAAGCACCATAAAAGGGGAGAATCCCCACAGCAGTTAACGTAGCTACCCGAAATATTTGATTTGTAATGGTTCAGTCCCATATGTTTACTTTATATATATATATATATATATATATATATATATATATATTTATATATATATATATATATATATATATATACACACCCATTTTCACTTGGCATTCAAAATTAATGCTGATGTTACTAAGATTACCAACTATCTACTTTGTTTGTCATGGATGGTCAACTAGTACTCAACCACATCATTTGTATGTGTCTATATCCATCAATAAATACATGCATATATACTTTTGTGGATTATAACAATGTGATCTCTAAGGTACATTATCATCACTTAAAAGACAGAAGAAAAGGCTCACATTTTAAAACTGTGACATGCTGTTTTTAATCTTTCCTGTTTTTTCTGCACTGTTTTTGTCTAAACTGGAGCTTTTGTGAGGAATGGTGGTCTTAGCTTCCTTTTGGCTTCAATTTAAATTAAAGTTATATAGATTTTTGGCCATTTTCCATTCATGACAAAGTATATATTAATTTATACAGGCCTCTTAATCCTATCTATCCTACCTTTCCTATCATTTTCAAATATTACTTGGATTCTGTACTATTTTTTACCTGCTATTAAGACTCCACTTTCTAGCCCCTTTGTTGTTTTCAGGCATCATAAACGTAACACTGGTCAGCAAAGATTTTGTCTCAGAGCAAATAAGGGTTTTGCTATATGTAATTTATCCCACTGAAATGGTATCAGGATTGTTCTATCACCCATAGTATTAAAGTTACATCCTCTTTAATAAAATGCATTGTGCTATATAACACATTCATACAGCATTAAGATATATACATTTTCCATCAGTAAAATCCAAGTATTATTTTTAATTGTTGTAAATTCTACTGATTAGTCAGTGTAAAAAGGACCCAGAGTAATAAATAGTTGAGTCATATTCTGTCACGTGATGGTCTTGAGGCATGGGGAGTTATGTGTTTTCTTCTTTAAGGTACGTCAGCGCTCCTGGCCATTTGGTGGAAAGTATGCGTTCTTGAAACATCTAATGCTGTATTTGTTATTTGTTTAGTTCTATTTACATTTTATATTCATAATACAAAGTTGAACAATGCCAAGAAAATATAATAATCACCCAAACTCATTTTGCTACATTTGCGGTGAGGTGATATTTAAACATGGTTTTACTCCACTTATTAAGAAGTGTTATGAGCTTTACTTTAGATGCAAACTTGATGACCAAGATAAAAGTTGCGCCCCTCATTTTTGTTTTCGTTCCTGTGTCAGATTTCTCACAAGTTGGTCAATGGGTTCTCGGCGCATGAATTTTGCTATTCCAATGATTTGGTGAGAACAAAAAGATCCAGATTGTTACTTTTGTCTTACAAACATTTCAGGCATCAGTTCTAAATCAAAGCACACTGTGACATATCTGAATTTACCAACTGCAATTAGGCCAGTGCTGCATTGTGAAGAATTGCCTGTGACAACTCCTCCAGAAGAAGTAATACTTAGTGATGAGGAACAAGAAAAAGATCCTGTAGAGCATGGTGATGATATAAGACTGGATCAAACTTTTGACGCTTCCTTTTTATCGTTACAACCACATTTCCTTACCCAAGGAGATCTCAATGAGTTTGTCCGAGACTCTAAAACGCAAGTTTGTTTGTTTTTAGCGATAAACATAAAGATTTATTTTTCCTTGAAGATGAACTTGTTTTTTGCAATGATGTTTATTCTGTCATGGAAACACTTGGCGTCTATTTATCGATTGGCGTTTATTTATCGATTCTTCTAAAGTTAGCTTAAAAGCTGTGCTTCTCCAAAAAGGAAATAAGTTTCCATCAGTGCTACTAGCTCATGCTGCCAATATCAAAGAAACTTATAAGAGCATGAAACTCGTGCTTGAAAAAAATCAGATATGAAGAATACAAATGGAATATCTGTGGTGACTTGAAAGTAGTCGCTCTTTTGCTTGGGCTACAACTTGGTCACACAAAGTACAGCTGTTTTCTTTGTGAGTGGGACAGCAGAGATTGAAGAAATCATTACACTCAGAAACAATGGACAAAACGGGCATCACTAACTCCAGGACAGAAGAATGTTGTCAATACACCACTCGTTGATTCAGAAAAAGTGCATCTACCTCAACTCCATATAAAACTCGGTTTTATAAAGAACTTTGTCAAAGCAATGGATCAAAGTGGACCTGGATTTACATATTTAAGAAAAAAAATCCCAAGATGAGAACTTTGATAGTCAGTTGAACCAGGCTGAAAAGGCTGTATGGAAATTTTTCGAAAGTGTTTGCCAGAAGTTCTTACGGAATCATAAGGCAGACGACTGCAAAGAAATAGTGAATGATGCAATCTTACAAGACCGTGGGATGTAACATGTCTTTAAAAATCTATTTCTTGGATTCGCCCCTGGACTCCTTCCCAACAAATCTTGGGGAAGTCAGCGATGAACATGGTAAACGATTCCACCAGGTCATTATCAAGATGGAAAAGCAGTACCATGGCAAGTGGAGTCCAGCAATGCTTGCTGATTATTGTTGGAACTATAAAGAGGGATGTTCCTGAGAAAAAATAGAGGAGAAAATCCTATACTTTTACTTTTAAGGGGAGTTAGTTAGTCTCTCAAAATCCTTATGTGATAGAGAAATTCTAAAGATATTTGTATTCAGCACACAAAATACTATAAGCTCCACCTATTTTGACTTCTGAGACAAAAAAGTGAAATGTTGTTGACCAGTAATCATTTCAGTGCTTGCAGCATCCCAAATCCCTGCTAAGCCTTGATAGCAGGCAGTTTATAAGCTACATAAAAAATGGACATGGCTTCTATTTGTCCATAAATGGTTTACACATCAAATGTGTGTGTTTGTGTCTCTAATATCATGGGGTCTGTGTATTAAAGCGATTTTTGTCCATAAACTTAATCGTACATATCCTGCTTCTTAGACAAAAGGACTATGCTCTTGATTTCCATCCATGAGTCAAATTTGTTTTTTTACTATTAACATGAGATTTTTTTTGAGCAGTAGACACAGTGGTTAATTTATATAGAGAAATAAGAAAAGTCATAGGGAGCAGTTACATGACACAACTGAAGTGTTTGCACAGAGCAATAAGAAAAGACTATATTGTGCAATATAATTTAACAAACTCTTTTTTACCTTAATACACAGACCCAATATTCAAAGTTAATAGGGCATGTTAGATAAGCTATACACAAACAATATACAGTACATTTAGGGTTTATGTTAATATAGTTAGCATCATCATTCTGTCATGTGAAAATAGGAACATCATAACACACTGTTAGATTCCATGCTAGAATGGTGCTATTACCTTGTTAACACCTTATAAACCAGGGTCACAGTTTACAGACACAGTATGTGTGTTTGATATGGGGGGGGGGGAGTATGAAGTGTGTTCAGTGTTTGCTTGACTACTGCCTGAGTCAATCGGAGTACTTTGAGAAAGTTCTGCGTGTGAGGCATCTCAAGAAACATCCTGATTGGAAAATTAAACTCCAGTGCAAAACCAGGAACACTTTGAACGTATGGAGACTGGTAAATTCTTTTAACATTAACAGAATTAACCACGTACCCCACCATGTAGCCGCTGCACATTGGCCATCATGCCAGAAACTTCTTCTCTTGACGGCCTTTAAACAACCAAGGACAAACACGGTCACCTGGCCCATAAACCTTTTTTTTAATGAAACCCTACAAGGGTGAACCCTAAATGGAAATCTGGAATCCCCTGCTGTTAAAAAAACAACAAATATATAACAAAAATATAGAAAACTGCGCATATAAATCTTTGATGGCAACTGGTGGGTTCTTCTCAGTCTATTAACAGTGAAACTCGAGTTCCGCTTTCTTGGATACAAGATGTGTTTTTTAGTCTATTTTGTTTTAGCCATTGAAGCATATAGGACCAACACTGAATCCAAACTTTTGATTAGTGTTTCCAAAGTCCTTAATAGCCACATCTCGGATTGGAAGATGTTCCACTTTGAAAGTGTTGATTTCCAGCACAGTCTGCTCCACACCTTTACGAAACTGTTGGGTTGAAGGTGAGAGAAAAGAAAAATTAGAAGAAAAAAAATAGTATAGATTATTAGTGGAAAAAACATAGCCCTGGGGTCATACCCAACACTCAGAGGCTGTCCATGCCCCTATATCCTGTTATCTGATGTGGAAACACATGCGGTCATTTCATAAAACATAATCTGTTATTTCTCCCTACTAATATATCACTCAATTGACTCACAAAACACTTTCATTCACAATATATTCTTCTATACCTTATTTACACACATCTTTCTTCCCAGAGTAAGTTATTTTTTTCTATGTAGTCAACAAACGAATTAAACAGATTGTGTTGACCATTTTAAGGACTTGTAGGCTACACATGTTGTATTTTAAGTGGAATAGATATTCATCATTGGCATAGATGGAAGATGAAGAAGTAACTTTAAAACATTAATGAAAATGAGGATACTGTTAATTAGTAGGAATATCTTATTGCTCCATCTTTTGTGCTCAACACTTGCAAATATTGCATAGGATCCACATCTGCTTAGGTCATTTATCATATTAGGGTGGGTAATGTCCTCTTTGCAAACACTCTGACCACTCTACAAGCCAGGCAGTTTAGGTGACCAGCCAGCCTATTAAAATACTCATACAGATAAAGGGTGTTTAGAATAATTCCTAAATAAGGTACTGTTTTTCAGAGCCGTATTTTGATCAGGTGTTGAAAAAGGCTCCTGTTATGTTGCCTATTGTATATAAGTACGTTTATTTTTTATTAATCTTTTTGCTTTATAAAAAAAAGAGTATCCAGTTTACCTGCTGCATGTAACTAAATACTACAAGTTGAAAAAAATATGGTTTCCATGGCAAGCTAAAGTACACTTTCCTGCAAATGTTTTCTTATTTCTAAACTCTGTAGTTCATTAAGAGTCTCAGTTTTAACTATGATTTTCCCTACATCAAATGCCTTGTTGGGAGTAGCATGTATCTAGTGAGAAACGATACAAATAAGGACAAAAAGGGAAAAGCTTTCTTCGGACAGGATCAGGTCATTCCAAAATAGGAGAGAAGAAAAGATGGCTAGACCAGTGCTCAAGTCCAGGAACCAATATCTGATTACTATATTATCCCCGTTCCTTATCCACGCCACTTTCTTCACTTCAAATGTATTACACTATTTAAAAATGCCATTTCTTCATAGAGATGCCCTGTGTTTGCACCCTTTTATACAATCATCCTTCCTCCTATATAAGCTTACCTGACATCCATCATATAGTGCTCTGAGTTGGGGTGTGCGGATGTGAGACAGGTCCTCCTCATTGTCTGCACGGAACTTGAGTGCCAGATTGTGGTTTCTTCCAGAGGCATCATACCATGCGGCTGACTGCTGACAACTGTAAGTGAAGTTCTGCCGTCCTACAGCACTCAAAAGTTTGAGAAAGGTCATCTGTACCACATGGACAGGATTACCATCTGCATCAATGTACTGGAACTGTAGGGAGGCCAAGGGCAGAGACAAATAAGTTATAATAAACTTGTCAAATTGTATTCAATATGACATGGCAGTGCTGTATAGTTTAGTAAACTATGAAACATATGGAGAATCAAAGCAAAGTGATGTATTTAAATGGACTCTTTAGTCAATTGTTTTGCTCTATATAAATATTTTATCTAGTAAAAACATTATCTAACGTTTGCCTAAATAATCAGTAAACAGTGCCTAAATAATCCCTTTAAAGGCTTATAGTGTCATGCTGCAAATTAGGAAAATTACTATCTTTAGACCCCCTACTCCCATGAAATCTGAAACAGACAACATGTACCTTCTTTCCTCTCTTGAACGTGCTGTACCAGTCTCCTGGGTTTTCCTTATTCCAGGCTGCAATTTTAACCTATTATTAAAAATAAGACAGTATGATTATTTTCTGTTAGCATTTTACACAATTTATAGTTTTTTTTAAATATATATATATATATATATATATATATATGTGTAATTATATATATATATATATATATATATATATATATATATGTGTGTAATTATATATATATATATATATATATATATGTAATTATATCTAATTATATATATATATATATATATAATTATGTATATACATATACATATATATATATATATATATATATATATACATACACACACACATATACATATATATATATATATATATATATATATATATATATATATACACACTTATATATACACATATTGCAGTATAGCTTTTTCTAGTGGTAAACATTTTTTAATTCTGTTGACGGATGCAAAATAGGAGCATGAGGAGTTGCTTTGTTTTATTGCCAGTTGGTAGTTACAAACATCAGAATACTTCATTTGAGGGACATACATTTAATAAATTCAATATATTAGCTAACATTACTGGAATTTGCTAACAGCAGCAGTAGTTTGATCAATGTTTAAGAAATTGTCGAGTGTAGTATATGTATACTGTAGAACATACATTCTCTTGTACACTCTATTTCTCCTGAAATTAAGGGGGAAAAAGCACCATTTAACAAAGGACATTTTCCCTTAAACATGAAAGTAAATGAAGATAAAGTGGGATCACAAGGATATTACTATAGAACATGATAAAACCAAAACAGAAATACTTATAATAGAACAAGAGCAATGTAACAAAATGACAATGATGGGAATACTCTCCGGTAGGAGAAAACTAATAAAGCACTACTGTAGTTCAAGAAAAATGCCTATTTCCAGAAGCATGTAACAAACTAACAACATTAGCAGCTGTGTAGACAAAGAACATAAAAACGAAAATTATAATTTATTATAAAAGTGAAGATCCTGTTTATGAATGGAGTACTCCATCCTGTCTTTGTTGCATCACTTCCTAAAAGCTGCAGGTTGAGGGATCTTAAGCTATCAGTTGATGGAAGGGTGGAGGAGGAGGGGAAAAAGGAGAGGTCGGGAGTGTGCATTAGACAATTTGATCTGATTGAAATTCACATCAACTGTCTTTTCCCTCAAGTGCCCAAAAGAAGCAGCATGCATCAACAGATCATCAAAAAGATGCTCCCACCTTGCCTGTTAACAGGCAAGGTGGGAGCAATTTTTATTTAAATGATTGTTGGATCAGTTAGATGTACTTGCTTAGACAATTATGCATTTAAGGGTGAAAGGCTAGTTTAAAGCAATTTAAATGTATGATAATTCTTAAAGGCTGTGCCCTACTTTGAATCATTTAACTGATTAAAAAAAAATGTAATCATTTAACTGAACTGCGAAAAAAACAAAAAGAAAACTTACCCCTCTAAGTGCACATTTTTATCTCAGTTTCCTTTAAAGGCAGAAATGCATTGGAGTGGAATAAAGGATTATTCTCATTAAAAGTACTTATTATAAAGCATATGATACTGACCAAGTCAAATTTTTTGTCTGGGTGGAGACAGGTTTCCCCTCCTGCTGTGAAATTGCAGAACACTTTGAAGGCATCTCGGTTACATCCCTGGTTTGGATCAATCCAGTATTCTCCTGAAGAACAGTCAGGGAAGATAAGATATTTTATTGTATCATTTTTTTTACATGCAATATCTTTATTACTCACTGGACCCAATGACCTTGACACCAATAATGGTCTTCCATAAGTTCTCAATTTAAGGTTGTTTAATGTTAATGTGTCTATTAACTGTCCTTCAACTCCCACTGCCCAAGATAATCAATCCACTGATACATAACTGCTCTTATAATTTACAGAGTCACTGTAGTGGACATATAATAAGCATTTATTTACTTATTTGGTAACGGATTAGCAATAAAATCAACATGTGAGCAAAATAAATTCAGTGTATCTTTTAAAACATATATTGGAACTTTAGTATATATGAACTTTGATTTCCAGGGAATTCCAGTTGTCATATTTTTTTTCTGACCAGTCTTTTTTTTTTTTTGCAGTGACCATGTTATTTGCCCATGAGAGTGTCCTGTCTACATGCAGACTAGCAAATGTCATTGTTTCCCATATCAGCTCTCTAATATAAGTCTTCTGAATACTCTTGTTATCCCTCACTAATGCTCATCTCACCGTCTTTATAATCTGGGTGACACATTTGAAGCTCCTTGCAAGTCCTTGCCGGACTATCTTTGGATCCTACAGGCCACCTCATCTGCTCCACCTCAACTTTCAATGACCCCAATGTGGCGTATACTTCCTCCATGCCGTCTGACATATAATCAGTGAAATCCTGGTCAGCCATCTCAACCTCTGAGTGGCGGCGTCTTTTTCTTGTTGATTCATATGGGAATGGTTCTATGACCCGAGCTGGAGCACCCTGTAAAGTATATTACAAATGGAAAAAAATGGGGAAGAGATGATACTCATTATCAGGAATGCTTTGCGTAATCTTGGAATGGTGCAATCAAAGTAATAGTTCTTAATCTCCTACCACCCCATTTTGATTTTAATATTTGTGGCCTTTGAGCCCATGGGTGTATGTAACTGCATAGCTTAAATATAGTTTAATGAAAAATTGGATCATTGTTCCAGGAAAACCACCATGACCACTTACAACATCTTGCAAGTACAGTGTTCCAGTGGTTAAATAAACACAGCATTGCTCAATAAGAAGCTAAACAGGGCTTGATTGGTTTACTTACAGGTGGCCCAGGTGCACCAGCTGGTCCTGGATCCCCTCTGATCCCCACAAGACCCTGCAAAGGAAAGAAGAGATAACTTGAACACATTACACATTGAACTCAAATTGTATTTGTTGGTGTCACAGGATAAATAGTTGAAAACCAACTTGATTCGGAGTCCATAGACCAATGACTGTCTGAGGGGTAGATAATACGAGTACTAGTAAATCTCAAGTCTATAGCTAAAATAAGCACTGGTGTTGTTAGTACATAGCTTGCTACAGGCTCTCTCATAGCAAATAAACACTCAGTGGCTACTGACTTCACATTATATCTGATATCTTCTAATGAGTGTTTTTGTCCTTGTCTCTAAAGTAGTAGATCCCCAGCTTTTTTTTCAAAGGATCACTAAAAAAAAAAAAAAATGTTGAGGGTCTTGGTAGACAGGCTAACGCTTTTTATTTCTAGTATTTAACACATTCAGTATTTTGCTATATCCTGTTAGAATATTATACTGGTTACGTATAAACAATATAATCTGCTATCTAGGCACCTTTTTCACTTCCTACTTATTCATTTTGTAGCATTCTACTGTTTGTTTTTTGTATTCGTTTTTTTAGGCCCAATTGTATTGTGGAACACTGGGGGAAGGTTATGTACCACTGGAAACTTCTCTTCCAAGGTAAGTGTTATTGTAATCTTTGTAAATATGCTGCCTCTTTCCACGAGTATTGTCCTATTTTCATCATGTTACACGAATGAGTCCCTGTGTGGTATTCTTGCTACACAGAAAGCGGACCCATCATTTATACTGAAACAGTCAAGATCTAGTAATTACCTTTATAAAATCATGAAAACTAATAAACCTAAGCCCATATTTATCTTAATAACAGCTATATATATCTGACAGCCGGACTTCATTACTCTTGTGAACACATCCTTAAGCCTTAGAATCTCTATAAACAATCTATAAATTTTTTTAAAAAAAATATATGAATTGGCCATGTTTTTTAGGTATTTTAGAAATTTCCACCATATGAAGCTTGAACTTTTGCAATAATACACAACCATAAACAAGTGGCTTTTTTAGGGCAACAGTGAGACCAATATTTATTCAACCTATTAATCCACACTATTAATTACTGTCAAAAATATATTTAACAAAATTAAGAACCACAGATATTCAGAACAACTACAGAAACTACAAAGGTAAAGATACACTTGTGATATCCATAAATAAATAATAAAAAAAATAAAAAATATATATATACTAGCGAATTGCCCGTCAAAAAATGACGGCAATGATGCTAATGCTGTTTAGTGTGTAATAATGAAATATATAATACAATTAATAAATGAATATACTTTACCTATTTTAAAGCATTGTGTGGAAGAGCTGTGAATGTGTTTTGATGTTGCTGCAGCATTAGTGGTGTGGAGCTGCTGTGTAAGCGTGCTGAATGTGTGCAGTGTAACACTGTGCGTGCGCGAGCCCAAACCGTTGTCGTGTACTTCCGCATTGGCCTAAAATGGCGAGTAATGTGTGGTATACGTTTGTATCGGAATATCCATAGGTGTTTTGTGGTGTTTTGCGAGTTTCTTGTGGTGTTTTGCGAGTTTAGAGTGCTGTAGCCTCGTTTTCGTTTTGTTCGGCGGCCATTTTTTCTCTCGCTTCGATTTTTTTTTAGTCTCTAAACTGTTTTATTTGGAGTAAAATCGAGGTGTAAGTTGTATTTTTGAGGTGCTGGGTGCTCCCTCTTGGTGTAGGTAAGTTTTTTATGTATGTGGTGTGTGTATGTATTGTGTTTTACATTTTGTAATGTTCGCGAGTTGCGTCCGAGTGTTGCGAGTCCGTAATGTGTGTGAACGTGTGTCGTATGTTGTTTGCGAGTGTCGTAATGTGTGTATCGTACTGTTTGGGTTGCGACGTGAAGTTTGCGAGGGTCGCAGTTGCTGGCATGGAGCGCCTTCGGCGCTCCATGCCAGCAACTGCGGCCCTCGCTTTGCGAGGTCCTCAGGTGCTGGCAAGAAGCGCCTTCGGCGCTCCATGCCAGCAACTGAGACCCTCGGGCAGTGCCCTCGCTTTGCGAGGGCCTCGGCTCGCTGCGCGAGCCCGCGGCGTTAGCAACAACTCATACGCTCACAACTATATATGTGATATATATATATATATATATATATATATATATACACACACAGTAGTTGAGGTTGAAAAAAGACTTTCAGTCCATCAAGTTCAACCTTTTAAGATCTCCTCTGATCTGCAATATGCAGATTAGTTGTTCATTAATTAGTTGTATAATTAATTAATATATATATATTATCAGTATTATGGACTCTTAATTTAGAATAGTTTATATATTTATAGGATTGTGATATTTATGGTTTTATATTTATTAACAACTAAATACCATGAGAGTCTTTTTAATTTTGTATAAGGTAGATTATTATATACATTTGCAACAATACTCAGCTATCCATTAAAATGATTACATTTACATCATATTTAATAATTATTGTAATCATTTTTATTCATGTTTTGCTATTTATCAAAGTTTTTATGAAGCAAGAATCTTTATGATTCTTGCAACTCTGAGGAAATTACCCATAAATTATTGGGTGTCAGAGCTATGAATTTTATCAGTTCATTGATCAGAATCTGCAGATCTCTATGATTTTACAGTTTCTTCAATTAATGTAAAAACCTCTATTTACTATTATTAAATTCTAAAGAACTCATGAAAAAAAGGAAATACAATGTGGGACCCTCAATTTTGGGACCCTGAATCAATTTTAAGGAGTATTAAAAACACTTATTATAGCTATTAAACTACATAATTATTGAGATATACACCATTTAATTTGAATGGCATGGTGTTCTTATTAATGGCACAAATTGCCAATTCATTTTTGTGAGGACAGAGTTATCTAAATTTGTAACATCATACATTTCCTGAATTTAGGCCATTAATTAACATTCTGAAACTCATTTGAAGACAATACCATAAGCAGAAAATCATGCATCCATCAACAGTTATCAAAATTAGAAACAAATACTAGAAAAAAGGAATAGTTTAATTGTTAGTTAAAGGAGACATTAAAAGGAGACATTAGCAGATAGGGAAGAACCATATTAGGCTTTACTTGTTTGGATAAACAGCAAACATTTATAATATATCAGTTACTTGACACAGCAGGTAAAAAGGAAGAGAGACAAAAACCAAGTGGCGAAAACAAAGAACTTCCTTCCTGTGAGTACCAACAAGTTCATATACATATATAAACAGTACTCTAAATTGCTCAGGGCCATCTACAGCTAAAGAGCAGAGTGTATACATATTATGCGGTACATGCTGTTGTGTTTCCCAACATTAATAATGCTCCAAATATAGCAGTTCCACTTTACTTTGTGTTGATGTTGTTATAAAACCAACATGTGGGAAAAATAAACATATATATGTGCTAAACACAGGTTTAACAAGTAGTAGCTTCTTCTGCTTTATTTTTTTTCAACTCAGGATGTAAAAGCCATAGGGTACTTACTGGATTTCCCTTTGATCCTTTTTGTCCAAGTGGACCCTATAAAATACATTCAATAAAATGATTACTACCTCAATATTAATTATACACCACAATAATAATAACATAGTACTGCCCTCCCCAGTATCATCCCTACTAATCACTTTCTTAATGTCCCTAACTTTCAACACCCAACTACATTCTATGTTTTTGCCATCTATCTGATAAATATAGACATATTAAAAGTTAATTACCGCCAATCCAGTGGGGCCTGGTGGCCCATTAGGTCCTGCTGCGCCAACCAAACCCTTACAGAAAAATAAAGGAAAAATTATTTTTAGCGCGGAAAATACTGCAACTTTAACTCAGTCTTAAATGCCACTGTCACAAGCTCTTATTAAATATGTTCCAGTAATTGCATTACTCGACTCACGCTTTAACATGTAACTGAAAAACATGTAACTGCAATGAGAATATTATAGCCATTAATTGACTGGCTAAAGATGTCACCATCCTTAGCACACTATGAAAGGTATATTTGGTTAAACTATGTCAAAACACATCAGGTAGTCAGTATTATACTTACAACATCTCCTTTTGGTCCTGCTAATCCTTGGTTTCCGGTTGGACCTCTGTCTCCTTTCTCACCCATTTCTCCTGGAGGTCCTATCAAACCTATTAACCCTGCATGGCCCTAGAGGGAGACATCACATTTTATGTTATAGATATACATATGTCTTTTGCTCATATACAATAGCATATATCAGTATTAGAAGTATTAGGTTTCACACCACACATCAGAAGAAATTTACGGAATGTGACTTTCACACTACAAAATATAAACTTTAGTGTATCACTTTATTGACAAATAATATCATTCTTTACCCAAGACCTTTAGTTAACCATTTCATTGAAACCATCAAAAGAGAATAGGATTATATGAAAGTAGGCAATATTGATAATTATGCTTATGCTAAAATAGTATTGACATTCATAATATTTGGATCAAATGAAGACTTGCAGAGGGGGAGATAGTTGTGTTCTTGCCTCTGCATTATACATAACACTTCTATTGCATATTTCTGTCTGCTCCACAAAGTGATACTGAGGTGGTAAGACAAGGCATCTAGATCAATGAAAGTCATATTAGCCCAATTGTATAACATTAGGAATTATTCCAAATTCTTAATTTCCCTCTGCTTGCCTCTAGGGGACCATTTCCTCCCATCCCTCACTGTGTGAGATTCATAACGTGCTACCCTTTTACCTACTAAAGACACAGCATGACCAGCCACTCACTACTGAGCCCCATAAGCTACTGCAGTAAAAGCTGAACCACATGACTGCTTTGGAAACCATCGCCTGTGCTGAATGCATTAGAAGATGCAATATGGAGATTTAAACATGGTCTTACAATGTCATCCCTACATGTCACATAATTATCTCATGTTTTCAGACTATAAGGTGATGAATTAGTCTAACTTACCTTATCTCCTTTTAATCCAGGATCTCCTTTCAGACCAGGTAATCCATTAGGACCCTAAAGACATAAAATAATGCATCACTGTCACACTATATAATGTGTGTGTAAAGGTAGGGATGTTCTGACACTATTGACATGGGAGCATGCTTTTCAGTATTCCTCCTAACAGGATCTTCTACCCTACAAGAGGCAAATTCAATCAAACATGTTTGAATATGTGTACAACATGTATACTTCCCCCATTGACTCCAAAACTGCACTAAGAGCTGTACACCCAACTGGGATGCTGTTCTCACTTTGCAGTGGAGATGTATTGGTAAATCAAGATTTAGATTTTTGGCATCATTATGTAACTTGTAGTTTGTGCATTCCCTGCTCTGTAACCATCCCCTTGTGTCCTAAAAAGGAAGTAAGAATACTGCTGTACTTTCCATGGACTACTAGAGCAATAAAATTAAGATTTTCTTTGAAAATGCTTTTATGCCCATAACTTACATAGCCACTAATGCTGTTAAGTTTGTTGCATACTTCACAAACATGTAAAGAATCAAATTTGCTCCGCTGTATGGCTCAGCTGGTAACTGGTCCTCTCCCATTGAGTAAAAGTGGAAAAAGGAGATAATGTATCCCTGATAAGACCAAGGTAGGTCTGATCATGAAAATACCTAGGGGCTCCATCAAAAGTTGGTCCATAGAGTAGATCAACTGATTATCAGCTGTGTAAGCCATGAGTAAAACATATTTTTTAGAGAAAGTTTTAAATGCATATCTAAGTTTCCTGGATTATGAATGAATCTGATAGCGGAGAATCAATAGTGTATGCAAAAAATATTTTCATGAAAAAATATTAAAATACACATTTACAAACTCTGAAACCCTGATGTTTGCTAAATCTTTTCAGTTTGCAAGCTGAGGCTTTTGTTTGTTGACATTCCTGAAAATCCCTGCTAAGATTATCATAAAATTCATCCTTTTTATTTGGCCGAACAGGATAAATAATAGGTTAGCTCATACATTTATATCATACTCTGAGGTTTCAGTGTTGCAAAGCAGCCTGGGATATGCAGTCTATCTATATCCTTGTGCTCTCATTCAGTTGTGAGCTCAGACCACTTCAAACCATGTGATTACATCCAGCAGCAAGTACTTTCTTTGAAATTTCAAACTCTTGGCTGCCTTCCTATGTATACTTGGTTATGTAACTTTCCTGTGAGTGTGAAAAGCTGCATTTTACTCTCCTGTCTATAATTTTGTACACTGAACTTATCTATATAACACATCATTTTCTGATAATCACTGCCTGTTTCTTACCAAACATTTTAAACCCAGGAAACATATATACCTTTAATTTTAGCAGCCTCCACTTGCAAATGCTCAGAACCAGGCAGTCACAAGTGGACTTTCAAGTCCTGCAATTTATGCTTTTACCCACCCCTTCATGACTTTAACATGAAGGTTTATTGTCATTTCAACATGTACTAGCAGAATCTGTTAAATTTTTCTAGAAGTGCTTTTATGCTCATGACTTAAATAGCTGATATTGTTAGTCTGTTATGTACTTGACATTATTCCTAAACTACAGTGGTGTAATAGGTCACTCCAGTCTATGACCATTTATTTAACTGATAAAACACATCAGCATTATTAGATTGCTTTACTATGGGGAGCTAACCTTTTTATACAATTAAAATACAGCCATCCCTTTTCCTATGTCCTATTATATTCACAAAACTCATCTCATTCTAATCATATTCCATTTAAACAACCTACTACTTTGTCATATCATCCATTAATATTAAATGCCCCTTACCACTGGACCAGGAGGTCCTGTCTGACCAGGTGCTCCCAACAATCCTGGTTCACCCTGAAATGTAAGAATACAGTAGCTAGGGTTAATAATGATAACATTACATATACACACTGCATATATACAGTTTGGAGACCAGGTCCTTTTAATGTATCTTGTCATTATCCATAACACTATTATTTAAATACCTTTCAGTGATACAGGGGTACACCAGTGGCTCTCAACCTTTTTGATCTGGGGACTGGACAGTTACCTTCTAATGCTTGTGGAGACCACCCTTGAGATCCAGCACATTATGATACAATGTCAATAATCTATCTGTAACTAATGGCAGAGGGAAAGCTTAAAGTTTTCAGTTCTCCTCATGCCTCTTTGTTCCTGAGGGCCTGTTTATATAGTCATGGGGATTGGTACTGGTCATGTAACCAGCTATTGAGAAACACTGGTGTACACTTTTGCCTTTACCATTTCAAAAAACAGCACAAAACAATTTGATCGAAGAATAATCATTATATTACAGAATTCAAAATACTTAAATATACTCTTTCTACAAGAACCAAAATATTGTACCCATACATATCCTACAATAAACAATTTCCTAATAATACCATAAGCGTGTACAATAAGTTGGGGTAATGTGAGAACAAATCAAATACTGCATTACATCTTTCTACACAGTACTGCAAAACCATATATTATTTGTAATCACAGAAAAGCTGATGATTCTACAGTACATTGTAATTGTGTTAGTTTCCTTCTTACACCTCTCTGCTATGCATTTTCAATACACAAGAGCCTGCTTTACACACTGTGCACCATGGTTCAAATGTCCTTTTGTAAAATTTACACAAGGTCCCAATCCACATTTTTACAAAATTTTCCCTATTAGCAATATTAACATAAACCATCTAAGTGTTTATTTGCAAATTTAAAGACAATTT
The DNA here is from genome assembly GCA_027410445.1 of Discoglossus pictus. Taxonomy (NCBI): domain Eukaryota; kingdom Metazoa; phylum Chordata; class Amphibia; order Anura; family Alytidae; genus Discoglossus; species Discoglossus pictus. The sequence continues at coordinate 119,583,676 of CM050167.1, read as the reverse complement.
TATTAACAAGTGATTAAAGGCTCTGTTTGTACTCACTGAAACTTTCTAAACAGTCATACACGTACAAGCCACAGAAAGAATGTGTTTCAGCAACATTTGAGAAACATTCTGCTGAGACTCACACTGTATCTGAGGAATAGGCCACTGGAATCAAAATGCATTTTGCATATTTTCAAGTGAAACTCTACCAAAGATTATAAAGTCCCATGTATTTTTGAGCGAAGCAGCAGGTCCTTTATAACACAAATTGATTAACATGTTTGAAGCTATAAAACATTAGTAGAATTATCTTAAAAGTTTGGCAACAACTGGCTTAAAAAGGGTAAAATATATTTTGTACAGTGAAACATGAATGTAGACATTATGATTGTATACCCTTTTATATATGACCTTGCTATAACATTGACATAGATATTATCTCTATTCTTGTGATCTTAATTGGATCCCAATAGTTTTGATTTTACTTCTTTTTGTATGTCTTTGTGATGTGGAAATAAAATATTTTAATAGTATTTACAATTGATGGTACAGAGCCTTTATATGTATTTTGGGTGATAACTATAAGCTAAATCTGAGCCTGGCAGAATGGTTTTCTGATTATTTTAATCTGGAACATAGGGTACTCTGAAATGTATATTATTTTTAAATACATAGGGTACTCTGAAATTTATATTATTATCTTTTATTATTCTGTATCCCATTGATTTTTTTTTGGGGGGGGGGATATTTTTTATACATTCATAACTCAGAGCAGTCTGTAATGTCATATAACTAATACTTACAGCAGGTCCTGGGATACCCCTCATACCCTCGGATCCGGGATTCCCTGGAGATCCTTGTGGTCCAACTGGTCCTGTCTTTCCAGGAAGTCCTTCTGTGCCAGCTTCTCCCTGTGTAGGGTAGTTGTATTAAGTATACCAAGGCTACCAAAATGTCAAATCAATAGTACAGACAATTATAGACATTCTGTTACCCAACTGCATGCTATGTTTTTGCCATCTATCTGTCATATTATATTATCGTACATACCTTGGCTCCTTTTTCTCCTTGTCGTCCTCCTTTACCAGCAAGTCCCATGGGTCCCTAAAAGGTAAATGTTTATTACCTACTAATTGACGTGTACAGGTACATGCATGTGCCCACTAAATCAAGACACTATAACCTCCAATTGCATGACCCTTGTTATTTGTTTTTTACATTACATTTTGAGGACCATGGGGCATCTGCATAGAATTTGTTTAGATGGGAGGGGTGGATGACCCAATCTAGCTCACATGGAATGCTAGGAATTATGGTGGGCCTAGCTTAAACAATATATTTAAGGTTAATAGCCATACAACCCCAAGGTATCAGGGGGTGGGTAAGGGGGCCCATAGGCCTTCCTGGTTTTTGAAGGGGGGCCTCAGCACTTTATTAATTAAAGACTGTTGGGGGAGGGCTAGGTGGTAGGGGGCTAGAATTCCCCTACATACATTTGTAATGAAATTAAATTATACTCTCCCTGCTGAAATAAATATACAAAGAGATACAGACAGAGAGATAGAGATGGGAGGAAGCTAGTTTTTAGTGTGTTCAGGTTAGCTGAAATTGAAGAAATTAACCCCTTCCCAGTCACTAATGTGTTCAGGTTAAGTTAGCGTGTTACATTTACTGTAGTTTTGCGTGTTACAGTTTGTTTAATGGGTACACATTGTTTTAGAGTATTCTAACTGGTTAGTTAGATTTAATCAGCAGCTTGGTAGTGAGTTTTTTTTAAGGCTATTACTGAGCATTATACTTAGTGAGGCTTGTGCATTATAATAGTACCACCAATAAGTTTGAATTCATGCTCTCTAAACAAGTATTGCTTAGGAAGCATATAAGAAAGGGTCATGTAATCTAGGCCTATCTAAGTAATATGAATGTTTACCTACAAATACACATGTTACTTACCCTTCTTCCTGGTGGACCTATTGGTCCAGGTTCACCTGAGGGTCCAGGTGGTCCCTGTAACAGATAAAACAAAAATAGTGATATTATCTTTCAAAGGATACAACTATTACCAATGAGACTATCTTCTGATGAATGAAATGTCCTAGCAATAAGTGAGATTGCCTTACAATGAAACAACCTTTCATTTTATGACTGAAATGGCCTGCCAATCAGTAAGACAAAATTGTACTGACTAATACAGCCTTCTAATGAATAAGACGGTTTTGAAATTAGAAATGGTATTGGAACAGGTAAAACAGCCTTCTTATGAGTGAGCTGGTCATAAACTGTGTGAAAAAGTTTAAAATTGTGTGCGAATACCTTCCAAATGGGATGACCTCCACTGGATGAAATGGCATTCACTCAGTGATATGGCTTTACAATGAGTGAGGGGTTCTTCCAGTGGGTACACAGACTACTTCTTCTCCCAAAAGAACTATAATGTCACTTATATTGTGTTCAAATTAAAGTTGAGTTTTGAGAACTAATGATACTGCACAACCAGACCTTCTCTGGAGAGAACCTGCGGTTGATAGCAGTTAACCATGTTGAACTAAGTACAACTATAATGACAGGGAAAACTGCTACAAAAGAGGCCATCCACATTTGCACCCCAATAATTGGATATTCTTCCAAAGGACGTTACATAAGGTTTTGCTTTGGTTAATACTTATACTCCCTATTGTTTTGACCATGTCCAATACTCCCCAGTTTTATGCCATGTGTTCTAGTGTGGTGGAAACTAGTTTTGACTGTTGTCCATTACATTATACTATGAGTGTTAATAGCTCATTCTTGAGTAGGTTTTATTGGCTATGATTACTGCCAAATCTTTAATTTTGGAGCTCCGGAAATGAAGTTTAACTGGTGGGATATACTCATTGGCTGGTCCAGTTCCATGACAGGGTTTACAATGTGTGAAGTTGTCCTTTAATCAATGAAAGTTCCTTCTATGAATGAGACTGTCAAATGACTTAAATTGTGTACTAATCGCTGACACTGCGTTCTAGTGAGGTCAGTTTTTGTTGACAACCAGGTGAGTGACTCCTTCCCTTGAATGAGACTCTAAAAGAGTGTGCATGTCTTAATGAATATACCTTGCAGTGAACAATACTATCATACAGTGAGACCTGACAACTACTACTGCTTCCCAACAGATGGGGCATCCTGTAGACCACTTACAGGGTTTCCAGCTTCTCCTGCATCTCCCTTATCTCCCGGAGGTCCATCGATACCCTAAAAAAAAATTATAATTTTGTATTACTACACAGTACAACATGCTTACTCTTAGTGCATGGATGAACTTTGTATCCTTAGTATACTTATAATAATTTCTTACCGGAACTCCAGACTCTCCAGGTGATCCTGGGTCTCCAGGAAAACCTATGGAACCCTACAAAGAAAAAGAATATCAACTGATTACATATGGATGGCCAAAGCTCACATCTTTGTGGACTATGGCAATGATTAATCAAGCTGTCTAATTTTCACATCAGGAAATGCCATCTAATGAGGTTTTACTTATATTTTTTTTAATCAATGTGTTTGTAAATTCTTCTTACTGCTTAATAAATCAGATCCAGAATATCATTTTCTTGTGGAGATACAATTACATTATTTGAAAAATGTGAGGGGACTGTTGATTCCCATGCAGTGGACATCAAAAATATCTAAAATAATGAAATCAATACACTAAAGTACATTACTTTTAGAGGACCACTACAAGTAATTATTTACAATTAGCCTGTCAATAATTATGTCAATAAAATTTGAAGCCTTGCAATGCTGTTTGCCACACAATGCGAGGCTCTCCTCCCCTCTAACTTGCGGGCCTCGAGATGAGCGCCTTTGCTGCTCATTGTGAGCCTCTCCCCTCCCTCTACTTTACGGGCCAAGGATTCTCAACTAAGACAAATGCCTGTCCCTGATACATTACCTGCCTGTCCTCAGGGATGAGAAGAGCCTAACATGTTATATATACAATTACACACAGTTATAAGATTATAGAGGAGTTTATCTGTCACCCTGTCAAACTTTTTGGATCTCACAGCCGGTGCCCATGAAGCACTGGGTGGTGACCAGTCAGACCCTAGACCAAAAAAGGTTGAAAACCACTGGTCTAAAATGTAGTGGTTATTGTGTCAGTCTGGAATTAAAATTACAGACTTCCTGTTACCCATTCCCAATAATCTGCACTTACTTAAACATCTGCATGTATACAGTACATTATATAACAACCATATAAAAGAATAAGTTATACTTATCTTACTTTATTAAAGAATTACACAAAGGGAGACAGAAAAAGTGCAATTAGAATAGCCTGCAGACTATTTGCGGCGATTTTGGCTCTTTTCGGTCCGCCCCCTATTCTTTATCATTGAGGAAACTTTGACCCTGCACCTAACAGTCAGCAGACACATTCCAGCCAATCAGCAGCATACACTCCCTTCCAGAGCCTTCCATCTGAAGGACAGCATACATTTTAGAATCACTCTGAAGCTGCATTCGTTGTGAGAGGACAGATAGTGTAGCTGCTGGAGATTTCATAGGGAAATAGATAGCCAGGCTGTGTATTTAGCTTCCACTACAGACCTGAAGGACTCATCTGATATCTGCTGCAAGGACGGCAACCCAAAAAGCCCTTTTTAGGGCTAGAACATCATTTATTTTATTTTATAATTTTTTTCTGTGTAATCTAATTGCATATGCCTGCCTGCCAGCGTGTGTGTGTGTGACAGGCTAACACCTAACAGCTTATATTGTGCTTACTTTCACTACTCATACCTGGTGGTGTACCATACATTAAAAACAACCATTTTTTTCCTGTAATCTAATTTCAGTTGCCTGCCTGTGTTAGGCTCACAGCTAATATTCTGCTCTGTTTCACCAGTCATAGTTGGTGTACCATACATTGAAAAAAACAACCCTTTTTTCCTTTAATCTAATTTCAGTTACCTGCCTCTGTCAGGCTCACCGCTTATACTGCGCTCAGTGAAATAAAACAACACTTTTTTGACTGTAATAGATTGAATAGCAATTGCCTGCCTACAGGCGTGTGTGTGAAGCCTATTGCATCTACTCTGACAACTTTTGCCAGTGCACAGTGATACGTCATATCTGGTGCAACCGTAGTGTACAGTGACATAAAACAACACTTTTTTGACTGTAATCGATTGAATATCAGTTGCCTGCCTACAGGTGTGTGTGTGTGAGGCCTACAGCGCCTACTCTGCCAACTTTTGCCAGTGCACACTGACACTCATATCTGGTGTCACAGTAGTTGCAAGCATAGTACCAGTAATCGGAAACAAAAAGGGCAGGCAGAGGCAGGCCACCCCGCAGGGGCCGTCGTGTTCGTGGTGCTGTGGTTCCCTTTGGCACTAGAATAATGCCCAGTTTTCAGAGGCAACGTACCCTGAACTTGAAAAGTTCTGAGGACATGGTTGACTGGCTAACACAGGACAACCAATCTTCTACAGCTTCCGCTCGGAACCTAGACGCACCATCCTCCTCCAGATTAGCTTTGGGCACCTCTCCAGTTACCATTCGCCCGCCTGCCGCCACCACCAACACTAGCACCACAGCCGCTTCACTTGATCCGTCAGCAGAGTTATTTACACATCCGTTGGAAGAAATGATTGATGCGCAAACATTAGTGCCAGAGGATGTAGATAACAGGGATATGTCCCAGTCAGGCAGCATTACACACATGGACGTACGGTCTGATGATGAGGATGTTGTACCCGGTGCCGCTTCCTTTGTTGAGTTGTCATATACAAGTGAAGCGGTTGATGATGACGACGATGCGTCCGTGGATGTCACATGGGTGCCCGCTATAAGAGAAGAAGAACAGGAGGAAAGTTCAGATGGGGAGACAGAGAGGAGGAGGAGACGAGTTGGAAGCAGGGGGAGGTCGTCGCAAGTAGCTAGTGGCACAGTCAGACAGCATGCATCGGCACCCGGGGTCAGCCAGACAGCACGTCAGTCAATGCATGCTGTTGCCACCACCAGAATGCCGTCATTGCAGAGCTCAGCAGTGTGGCAATTGTTTGGTGTGTCTGCCTGTGACAACAGCGATGCCATTTGCAACCTGTGCAAAAAGAAACTGAGTCGTGGGAAGTCCAACACCCACCTAGGTACAACTTCTTTGCGAAGGCACATGATGTCACATCACAAACACATGAGTACAAGCAGCACACAAAGTCAAGGCCGCCATCCTCCTCCTGGTCCAGCATCTTCAGGCACGTCAACCACTGCTGCCCTGCTTGCCCCCTCTCAACCACTCCGTGTCTCGCCCTAAACAGTCCCTGCTCATCTGCCCACAGTCAGGTGTCTGTCAAGGACATGTTTGAGCGTAAGAAGCCAATGTCACAAAGTCACTCCCTTGCCCGGCAACTGACAGCTGGCTTGTCTGAACTCTTAGCCCGCCAGCTGGAGTCTGAGGCTTTCAAAAAATTTGTAGCTATTGGGACACCGCAGTGGAAGGTACCCGGACGAAATTTCTTTGCACAAAAGGCAATCCCCAACCTGTACTCGATTGTGCAAAAGGAAGTAATGGCATCTCTGGCAAGGGTCCATCTGACCACTGATACCTGGTCTGCAAAGCATGGTCAGCGCAGGTATATCACCTACACTGCGCATTGGGTAAACCTGGTGACGGCTGCCAAGCATGGAATACGTGGCTCTGCAGAGGAGTTGGTGACGCCGCCACGACTTGCAGGCAGGCCTGCTGCCACCTCCTCTACTCCTCCTACTCCATCCTCTTCCAAAACCTCCTCGGCTGAGTCCTCTTCTGCTGCTGCTATGTCTTGCTCCACATGAACGGCACCCTCCAGCTCCACAGGTACTATTCCACATCCCGGATACGGCAGTGTCACGCCGTCTTGGGGTTGACTTCCCTGAAAGCAGAGAGTCACACCGGACCAGCACTCCTGTCCGCCCTGAACACACAGGTGGATCAGTGGCTGACTCCGCACAAACTGGAGATCGGCAAAGTGGTTTGTGACAACGGAAGAAATGTGTTGGCGGCATTGAATTTGGGCAAGTTGGCACCCAGGCTTACAGGACGTCCTGAAGCAGGCCAGGAAGGTGTGTGGCCATTTCAGGCGTTCCTACACGGCCATGGCGCACTTTACAGATATCCAGCGGCGAAACAACATGCCAGTGAGGCGCTTGATTTTAGACAGCCTGACACGTTGGAATTCAACACTCCTAATGTTCGACCGCCTGCTCCAACAAGAAAAGGCCGTTAACGAGTATTTGTATGACCGGGGTGCTAGGACAGCCTCTGCGGAGCTGGGGATTTTTTTGCCACGTTACTGGCCGCTCATGCGCAATGCCTGTAGGCTTATGCGTCCTTTTAAAGGAGGTGACAAACCTGGTCAGTCGCACCGAGGGCAACATCAGCGACATCATACCATTTGTTTTCTTCCTGGAGCGTGCCCTGCAAAGAGTGCTGGATCAGGCCGTAGATGAGCGTGAAGAGGAAGAGTTGTGGTCTCCATCACCATCAGAAACAGCCTTATCAGCATCTCTTGCTGGACCTGCGGCAACGCTGGAAGAGGATTGTGAGGAAGAGGAGTCAGAGGAGGAATGTGGCTTTGAGGAGGAGGAGCAGGAGGAAGACCAACCACAACAGGCATCCCAGGGTGCTCGTTGTCACCTATCTGGTACCCGTGGTGTTGGACGTGGCTGGAGGGAAGAACATACCTTCAGGACGAGGAACGGGACATGACTAGCTCGGCATCCAACCTTGTGCAAATGGGGTCTTTCATGCTGTCGTGCCTGTTGAGGGACCCTCGTATAAAAAGGATGAAGGAGAACAGCCTGTACTGGGTGTCCACGCTACTAGACCCCCGGTATAAGCAGAAAGTGCCTGAAATGTTACCGAATTACCACAAGTCAGAAAGGATGCAGCACTTCCAAAATAAATGAAAAAGTATGCTTTTCACAGCGTTTAAGGGTGATGTCACAGCACAACGGCAATCTAACAGCGGAAGAGGTAAACATAATCCTCCTCCTCCCACGACCACGCCGGCAAGGAGAGGACGCTTTACAGACGTGTTGTTGATGGAGGACATGCAGAGCTTTTTAAGTCCTATGCATCGCCACAGCCCTTCGGGGTCCACCTCAGAGAACGACTCGACCTTCAGGTAACAGACTACCTCGCCTTAACTGCAGATATCGACACTATGAGGAGCGATGAACCCCTTGACTACTGGGTGTGCACTCTTGCCCTGTGGCCTGAGCTATCCCAATTTGCCATAGAACTTCTGTCCTGCCCCGCTTCAAGTGTCCTTCAGAAAGGACCTTCAGTGCAGCAGGAGGTTTTGTCACTGAGAAGAGATTCACCTAGGTCAAAAAAGTCTAGATTACCTCACCTTTATTAAGATGAATGAGGGATGGATCCCGAAGGGACTGACAGTGGGCGATACATTCGATTAAAAAAGGCCTGATAGATGAGCTGCATTGAGCTAATAATGGTCCACACGCTGCTGTATTTTATCCCTGAATGCCGGATGACTTGTGTTACTTATCCGCCACCAACTAGGGTTCAAGACGCAATGTTTTAGGGCACTTTCTGCCTGGCAAACTAACATCAATTTTTCTGGTCGCTGCAACAATACCTATTTTTTGCGTTTAAATTATTTTATTGTCAGAAGGCGTACAGCATGTAATGAAAAATAAAGCATTTTTGAACAGTCTTACATAACAGTTGTGCAAAAATACATATTTACAATAAAGACATTTTGTGAAAGTTAGCTGGCTAGTCCTTCTTATTTTTACTTTTTAGGTTAATATTTTTTTCTTATTTTTTACTGTGATTGCAATTTAAGAGATACCTAAAACATGGTAAAACAGACAATAGTAAAGAGTATATCTGCAGGAAACACCAAAGTCCTATTAGCTATCATCCCTCCAGCAGTATTAGCTAATTATTTACAATATCTAACCTGGGCAATCACCCTTGGGTTACCCTAGGGCAGGATTCAGTAAGCGACCTCTCCTTTCCTGGGATGATTTTGCCGCCGGTTGCTTCTGAAGGGTCTCCAGGGCTCCCCCACTCCGGTCCTTCCCCCAGTGTCGCTTCAACCAGTAACAAATGTTTTATATTTGTAAAGCGACCCAATGATCCCCCTTGATAGAGGTTTATCTTTACAAATTTTGGAGAACCAATTTAAGACCGGTGTCCCCTGTTTCTGGGTCAGGGAGTGTGTGAAATGCCTCAGCCTACAGTAAATGTAATGTTCTGACAGCGGTAGCTCATGCTTGTCCCTCAGTTCCTCATAGGTGAGCATCTGGCCCTTTACTAACCAGTCTATCTAGTTTCCTTGACCTCCACCAGTCCGGTGATGTTGTGCTCATGTGTTTCGGGGCCTGAGGGTGGTCAAGAATTGGGGTCATTTGGGTGGATCCAGGGAACAAACCCGTGAGTTTCTTGGCCCATTTCCAGTATGATAGTGAGTGTCTGATTAGGGGGTTTGGTGAGTTTTTAAGGTTTTGAGGCAATTCTGATAGCCAAGCCACCTTGTCCCAGGTTAAGGGCCTTAAAGTGTGGTTCTCTAAATACACCCAGGCCGGTTGATGCCCTATAGAATGTGCTATTGGGAGGAAAGATAACTGAGCTGCCTTGTGGTAATATTTTAAGTTTGGACACGATAGTCTCCCCTCTGACTTATGAAGGTACATCATTTTATTTGTGATGCGTGAGGGAGAGTGGTTCCAGATAAACTGAAATATTTTCCTTTGAATATTTTCTAATTCTTTTTATTTAATCGGGATCGGGAGTGTTCAAAATATGTAGAGCAACCTAGGAAGGACATTCATTTTTATCGTATTTATTCTCCCTAGCCTTGATAACCTATACTTTGTCCATTTACTCAGGTCATTAATTATTGTTTTATAAAGTTTGGAGTGGTTGGCTTTGTACAAGTCCTCTAGCTTAGGGGTTAGTCGGATTCCCAGGTAGTTTATGTGGTTCTTATCCAAGTTAATATTAAACTTCTCTTGGAGACCCTGCTTCTCTATTGCTGTTAAGTCAATCGCTAGTGCTTCTATCTTCTCTATGTTCAGTTTAAGGCCAGAAACCTGACCAAACACCTCCATAGTTCGAATCAACTCTGGGACCGATTGGGTAGGGTTTGAGAGCATACACAGCAGGTCATCTGCTAATAGACAAGTTTTGAAATGGTGATGGCCTATTTTTATGCCTGTGATCCCAGAGTTGGCCCTAATTGTCTGAGCCAGGGGTTCTATTGCTATTGCGAATAGAAGGGGAGAAAGGGGGCACCCCTGTCTTGTTCTTCTTTCTCTTTTAATTAAGGATCTCTCATCTCCCGGAATCTGTAACCTTGCCCTGGATGATTTGTATAATGAGTGTATGAGATTTATGAAATGGCCTTTAATACCAAATTTTTCAAGCGTGGCATATAGGTAAGTCCACTCCAGGGAATCAAATGCCTTTTCAATGTCAAAGGCCATAAGTCAGGCTTAAATTTTAGAGGCTTTGGTGTGGTACAGTAGGTTCATGACTTTTCTAATGTTGTCTCCCGCTTGCCTGTGGGAGACAAAGCCTACTTGGTCATTATGTATTAACTTAGGCAAGAAGGATGACATTCTATCCGCTATTATTTTTGACAGGATCTTTGCATCACAGTTTAGTAATGATATTGGCCTGTAGTTTTTTTGGTTCTAGGGCATCTCGACCCTCCTTAGGGAATAGAGCAATATCTGCCCTGTTCAGCTCTTCTGGTGTTTGCTTGCCTTCTAGAACTCTGTTAGAGTGACCAAGTGCGGTCCTAATAGGTCTATACATTTTTTATAATATAAATTGGTGTACCCGTCTGGACCTGGTGACTTACCAGGTTTGAGGTTCTGGACTGCTTTTCTCACTTCCTCTAGGGTCACTTTGGCATTTAAAGTCTCTAAGTAATTTTCTTCTATTAAGGGGAGATCACAGGAATTATCCCCTCATTTTGTGTAGATCTATGTGCTTTGTTGCCGTATAAAGGGTATTGTAAAATTATTAGGGTTTGTTGTTTTTTCTCCCTTCGAGGTCTTAATTTGAAGTATCCTATTTTGTGTAGTTTTGGTTTGTAGTTTCCTGGCTAGTAACGGGCCAGGTTTAATTGGCTTTATTGAATCCGATAGGAATAAATAGTACAACTGAACACACCACTCCTATCTGGTGGCACCTTAGATTGCACGCTCAGTGCCCCAAATTTGAAGTGGGAGGACCGACCAAGCATCTTTTTCCATCTCCCGCTTCCAAAAATCCATGCCATATACATGTCCCCTGATAGGTGACGTAACAGGTATCAAACTGATAGGAATAAATAGTACAACTTAATACACCACTCCTATCTGGTGGCACATTACATTGCACATGCAGTGCCCCAAATTCGAAGTAGGAGGTCCGACCAAGCATCTTTTTTCATCTCCCTGTTCCAAAAATCAATGCCATATGCACGTCCCCTAATAGTGGACGTAACAGGGATTAAACCGATAGGAATAGTACTACTTAACAGTAAACACCTTATAATAACGCAGACAGAGGCAATGCAGAGAGAGGAGTCTGAAGAAGAGGAGTCAGAGGAGGAAGGTTGCTTTGAGGAGGTGGAAGACCAAACACAGCAGGCGTCCCAGTGGGCTTGTTGTCACCTTTCGGGGACCCTTGGTGGCTGGGAGGAGGAAGAGACCTTCAATGACATCAGTGAGGACAAGGAACGGGACATGGCTAGCTTGGTATCCAACCTTGTGCAAATGGGGAGTTTGCGGTTGTGCAAAGGGACTGTTTGCAGTTGTTTGCGGTGCATTAAACGGGGAGATTGGTCTGCTACTGTGAAGCGGGTGTAACCTTTACACTACCTGATCGATACAACATCATACCTGATGTTTTAAAGCATGTTATACCAAACAATTTAGGAATGTTAGGTGATTTATGCCCTTTATGGCTTAAAACCAGACTCTGCATCAACTATGTAATTTTCCGCTGGAGTTTTGCCATGGATCCCCCACCGGCATGCAACAGTCCAGGTGTTAGTCCCCTTGAAACAACTTTCCCATCACTATTGTGGCCAGAAAGAGTCCCTGTGGGTTTTGAAATTTGCCTGCCTATTGAAGTCTATGGCGGTTCGCCCGGTTCGATGAAATTCACGTCTGCGGGTCGCGAACCGAAAATTTAATGTTCGCGACATCACTATTGTGCACTTGACTTCATATTGCCAAAAAAAAACATATTTCCATGTCCCTTTAAAGTGGCATAGTAAAGATTCAGGTAAGTTCAGTATGCATATAAATAAATACAATTCCAGTTTGTTGTTATTAATACTTTTGCATGGAAGTGTTAGGTAATTGAACTTGAAGCTAGTAAATATCTACCAACTGGGCATGTGGTTTATCACCCCCACTTGGTAAAAACTTCCCCTTTGTGAAGTATTCAACAAAAATAAATTAACACCTATGTAAGAAAGGAACATAAAAGTATTTTTGGATAAAAAAAATCTTATATTTAAATGACTAAGATTTTGTCATGGGGATTCGTCTTAATACTGCTAGTCTGTAGCTGGAGGGGGAGGGTTATCCTATGGGGGGCTCACTCCTCCATTGACTTATATTGTCAAGTGTGCTATTTGAAGAGACAGTTTTCACTACACCAAGATTTCTAATCTTTTTTAGGAACAAAGACAAAATGTCTGTCGTCATTAAAACAAAACTGCACACAATAACTCAAAATTAAATAGTGTCATTATTTATTTTTAAAATGTGTAAAATGTTTTGCACTTTACAAGTGAAGTTCTTCAAAATAGTATATTATAAATACTACATTTCAGTGGTCCATCAATCATGAGATAAAATAATAAGTAGAATGAGAGGACCTTTTCATGTAATTCATGCTTAAAATACCAAGCTTTCAAGCTCAATTATATAACTCTCCCACTCAAAACCCTTTAACATAACTCTCCCACTCAAAACCCTTTAACATCCTGCTGCAATTATATTTATTTATATGTATACTTTTCATTTCTGGTGTGTCACCAACTTGCTCCCTGCCCCTGCAATAAAAACTGTACTTTACAGTGTTCCTTTAATTCTTCTGAATTGTCCATGTTGCTATCATCAACTGTTATGTCCTAACAACAAGAATATCACAATCATTCTGAATGATTTAAACAATGCAAGATTCAATTCTAAACTAACTTTGTGCAGCACGTTACAAATAAAGGATACAAAAAAAAATAATAATAATAACAACTTTCAGATTTCACACTCAGCTTCTACTGACCATCCCACTACAATGTCAATTTGGGGAATTGGCTTTGTCTTGCAGGCAGTACTGAATTTCCAGGTACAAAGTTATACCATTATAATGGTCTCCAGTGGCTGGAGACCTGTTGAGGTTTACTTTGCCAATATGCTTTTCATGTGGGGGTAGCCTATGAATGATTCTGTCCTTTTATCTAATGTCTTAAAGACTTTTAGATCTGTCGACAGTCATATCCTGCTACATACTTACATAGTAATTGAGGTTGAAAAAATACTTTAAGCCCATCAAGTTCAACCTTATAAGATCTCCTCTGAAGTGCAATATGCAGATTAGTTGTTAATTGATCCAGGGGAAGGCAAACAGAAAAAAAAAAAAAAAGTGAAACTCAAACATTTCCCTCCCCCCCTAGACACCGGCGACCGGACATCTCCACGGATCAATACACCCCTCTCTAGTTAACCAGGATAACCCTGAATACCCTTTATATTTAAAAATATATCTATTCCCTTTTTAAAGCTATCTATTAAATACGCTGTCACCACCTCCTTTGGTAGAGAATTCCACAGATTAACCACCCTTACTGTGAAGAACCCTTTTCTTTCTTTAAGGTGGAATCTTTTTACTTCTAACCTCAAAGGATGTCCTTGTGTCAATTGAAAACCTCTTGGCACAAAAAGCTCCCTTGACAAATCTTTATACTGACTCTGGATGTATTTATATAAGGTAATCATATCTCCTCTTAGACGCCTTTTTTCTACAGAAAATAAGTGTAATTTGGTTAGTCTTTCTTCATAACGTAGCCCCTCCATTCCCCCTATTAGTTTTGTTGCCCTCCTCTGTACTTTTTTCCAGTTCTAAAATGTCCTTTTTATGTAGTGGTGCCCAAACTGTACTCCATATGCCAAAGGAGGGCGTACTAGGGATTTGCATAGTGGTAGAATTATATTTGCTTCCCTTGCTTCTATACCCTTTTTAATACAGGCTAATCTCATCTGCCATTTAATTGCCCACTGCTCTTGGAGATATTATCATGGTGGAGGCAAAACTAAAGACTGAAACACTAATCTTTGAAAATAAATGTAATATTTAATATTGCTGTTATAAATCATTAACTTACTATTCTATATTACAAAGATACATTTAGATAATTATACCTGTTTTAAAAATTAAATGTAACAAGAGAAAGAGTAAGTTATGATGGAAGTCAAATATAAGGAATAAATTAAAGATGAGCTGAATCAACAGCTGAATAAGTACAGTAAGGGAAAAAGTGGAGGCAAGTGTGATCTTGCCCTTTTCTTTCTGCTTAATGCCTAAGCACCTCACAATGGCCTACTGCCTAATGTATAGGCTTTCTTACCAGGTTTCCTTTGGGTCCATCTTCTCCAGGGCGCCCTTTCTTTCCAGGTGGTCCAGCTGCACCAGAAGGTCCAGAATCCCCCTTCTCACCAACATCACCTTTGGCTCCCTGCAGAAAATTAACAGCACAATTTCATTTGACTAAGACTACTAGCACCCTGCAAATTTCTTTTTAGCCCAAATTTTTGCATTTCCTTTCTCTCTTCATCACTTTCTCAAACTACATCTTTTTATTATTCTGTTTCCTCAACACAATATATCTTTTTTTTTTATCTGGTTATGCCCCAATTGACCATTCTTCTGTTTCTCAATGTCTTTATCATGTTCCCTCCAACCCTGTTCTCTTTCGTTCAGATACTTACAGGGGGTCCAGATTCTCCTGGTTGGCCTGGGTTTCCAGCTTCACCAGGCTCTCCCTGTATGAACACAAAAAGGAAACATTCATATTGTGGAACATATAGGTACAGAACAACTTGGCTATAGGTTGTTAAATTGATCCTTCTGTAACAGTGTTTTCCAGCTACTGTTCTTGAACAATCAAAGGAAATAGGAATATGTCATGTAAAAATCCAAATGACTAAGTCACTGATTATCCACCTGATTAAAAAATCCTTTAATCCTGGTGTGTTGGATGTTGTGAGCTTTGAACTAAGAAACACTGGTTTAAGAATAATCTACAGCAATCTTTAGAATTTTTAAAGTTGCTCTTTATTGCTAATTACTCTCAAGATTTTGAATTGTATCCTGATTCCACAGACAGTTTTACATTAAAAGTCCATTGTTTTACACACAGAGATATTAACACCTACCTTCTCACCAACAGCACCTGGCTGTCCCAATCCTCCTGGCATCCCTTGAGGTCCCTGTAATGCCAAAGACACAATTAGTCACATCATGTGACTTGCAAATGCTCACTCATGTCATCATAAAAGCATTACAGAATACTCACGTCACCACCGCTAGGACCTAAGGGACCTCGAGGACCTGAGGCACCAGGTGGTCCCTGGAATGAAATAAAATATTGTAAATATTTAGTAAATATGAAATGTATCAAACTCTACTTTGGCTTATGTACTACTAATATGTACTACCAACAGTATTTATTAATAAGTAAATCATAGACAAACGTGTGTTATGCCACAAAAAATTTAGCTGAATGTGTTACTTCACAAAATTCCTATACATGGCATACTATCCACATTTGTAATGTGAAAAAAAAGACCTACCATTGGACCGACATCTCCACTCTCTCCTTTCTCTCCTGGAGGGCCAGGCATACCCTGTGAAGTAGGAGAAATAGACAACATAAATAATATTAGTCAGTCAGTGTTTGGATGGGAAGTTACATTGTCCCATAATACTTTCCTGTATGTAATATTGAGTCATATTGCTAGAGGAGTGACAGAAACATTATTTATATGCCCATGTCGTCTGTGGTGTAAGGGACAGGTGTGCATTTTGTCTCTGCCACCCAGGTGACATATCAAAAGAATCCATTAACCACAAGTCAGTGGCAGGCATATACCTATGGCTAATATATCTGTGGCTGCCAAAGAACTTATGGCATATACAGTAACTCACAAAAATGAGTACACCCCTCACATTTTTGTAAATATTTTATTATATCTTTTCATGTGACAATACTGAAGAAATGACACTCTGCTACAATGTAAAGTAGTAAGTGTGCAGTCTGTATAACAGGGTAAATTTGCTGTAACCTCAAAATAACTCATACAGCCATTAGTGTCTAAACCATTTACAACAAAAGTGAGTACATCCCCTTCATAGGTTGCCACTGGAGTCCTCTTCCACTCCTCCATTATGACATCACGTAGCTGGTGGATATTAGCGAGCTTGCATTCCCTCCAACTTCCGTTTAAGGATGCCCCACAGATGCTCAATAGGGTTTAGCTCTGGTGACATGCTTGACCAGTCCATCACCTTTACCTTCAGCTTGTTTAGCAAGACAGTGGTGTGTTTGGGGTTATTATCATGTTGGAATACTGCCCTGCGGCCTAGTCTCCGAAGCGAGGGGATCATGCTCTGCTTCCGTATGTCACAGTCCATGTTGGCATTCATGGTTTCCTCAATGAACTGTTGCTCCCCAGTGCCGGCAGCACTCTAATGGTCACAGGTTGGTGTTAGGGATAACATTAATGGTCTCTTGTAGTAGGTTTGTGGTAGTAATAACCTATAGTTTATACACCTCTGGTAGAGATAGACAATACTGCTCATGAGTTGGTAGCTGGGGAAGAACCTATAGGTAAGTTCTGTTTGTGTTGCATACCTGTAATCCTCTTGGACCAGCCACACCAGGGGAACCGCGATGACCTTCATCTCCTTTCTGCCCATACATGCCTTGCTGACCTCTCCTACCTGGCTCTCCATCTTGTCCCTTGGTAATTTCAAAGTAATACATTAATATACAAAAAAGTATAGTGACATCTTTCACTGTAAATACTTTGATAGAAAGGAATGACATTATAGTAGGTGAGGCTTCCTTCCAGTATATCAGATTTTTTGATAATATGAAAGAAGATTGTTGTTTATTATTATAGGTAGTAATGGCTAACACTATTTATAATTATCATGTATTATTATTTTTATTAATATTATTATTATTCATATTATGCTAGTTTGAACAACCTAACTTGATAATGGACAAAATATTTGTAGAAAGATAAAAAAAAAAGTAGTAACGCCTTTAATTTGTAATCAGTGCATTAAATTGTGCTTTAATGCCGAGAACCATTTTGTTTTTGTCTTAAAATAATTAGTCACCTGGGAAAGACCTAAGATGCAGGTAAAATCTCAGCACACTGACATACTGTTGTGACACTTAACAGTAGGCTTAAATGAAAGTGCAACACATAGGACAGTCTTCCACCCCTCAGACTCAATGCCAAAAACGACCTTCAAACATTCAAAATGGAAATTCCCTTATAGAAACAGAGATGTTGTTTACACATCTGCAGGATCTCCCGCAAGGCTGATACGTATCTACAAGAGCTCTTACGGGAGAATTTAAGTAGCTATTACATGGCTTTTACAGGCTATGAGAATACAAGCTTAGCCAGATGATTTGTTGTGTAAGGAATATAGCTTGCTAATGCTCACAAGGCTCCTTATGCAACGTGTAAACAGCTTATAGACTGAATCTATGACTCAGAGCTAAGGATCTACAGCATTTCTTACAGTAACTTTTGTAAAATTATACTACATCCGTAAGGATTGCAACATAGCAAAGTGATTCTCACACAAATGTTGACAACACAATAAGGTTTTCTATTATTGCAAATGAACATTGCAGTTTACACATATAAAAGTATATATTAATTTAACAACTATTTCTACATGGTATTAAAAGTCAGGGGATCCACATTGAACGCCAAGACATGATTATCATTGAGGGGGGTTGTAAGTGTATTTGTAGAGCAGGTGGACAGGCATTAACTTCTAGAGTTCTGTGTTAATCAGGTGGGAATTATGATTATTTGGGTGTCAGTGTTTCATAGTGTGAATATTGTGATTTAGTTGATTATTTTTTATTATTGTTGTATAGGGCTGTGATAGCCTTTAGAAACACAGCAAGAGTTAACCTTATTTTTTTTATTAGAGTCTTGAAAAGGCTTCATTAGGCTATTTGCTCTATCCTACTGATACACTCATAGCTCCTTAAATGTCTTGTAAGTGTTCTCTTAACAGGTTTATTTGCTCTTGCAGGGGGTTGAGCCCCCAAGTTCAGTAACTCTTATGGGAGCAATATATTAGCACTTCAGGTACAATCTCTCTCATATCAGCAGGGAACAATTCATATATAGTGATCACTAGTAAGGATGTACTATGGGAGGAATGTAATGGCTATGTGGGAAGTTCACTTCCCCCTATGTGGGAAGTTCATTTGCAATATTTCTTATTATTGGAGCCATGTAATCAAGTTCCATATTAATACTTTTTAGCTCATAGCTTACATAGCTGATAATTGTGCTAGCTTGTTATATACTTCACATGTGATGTTTTAGAAAACAGTGGTCCTTTAAGTAACAGTGAGTGAGATGTTCTGCTGATGAGCAAGACGTGTCCATGAGTATAAGTGACTTCTAATAAAAGAACTATATTTCAACAGTTAAGCAGGCTTGATCATAGCACTAGAATCTAGATACAACTATTGATACTGAATCAGATGGCCAGAGAGTGAACATTATATATGGATTATCTAAAATATAAGAATAATACTTACTGCAGGGCCAGGATGGCCTATTGGTCCTTGAACTCCAATTGCTCCTGGAGGTCCCTGTGAAGAATTGAAATTATTATTATATCAAATAATGATCATGTAACACAATTCTGATCCATAAATGCAGTATCATCTCATGACCCATTAGACTATTTGTTTAAAAATTCCTTCGTATCCAAAACTGACACCCTTATTAAATTAGGATTCGGCAAATTGTAAAGGGCTCTATTAAAGCACATAACATATGTTTTTTACAGAAGTTTTTAGTTAGTGAACTTCTATGCAAAAGCAAGGTCTTCACTAACTAAAAACTTCTGTAAAAAAATATGCTCTGTGCTTATATAGAGCCCTTTAGAATTTGCCGAATTGCAATTTAATAAGGGTGATACTCTATGACAATTATATTGCAATTATTAGATAATTCTCTCATATCATTTTCATACTTATTTGGCAGTGTAAGGGCTTCTAGATACTTACTGATTCTCCTTTGTCTCCTTTACTTCCTTTCTGTCCTGGTCCTCCCATTTCACCCTAAAAAAGAGATTGAATTTAATGGTTGCAGTTGGGAGATCTTATATTGTCTATATGAAGATTAAAAAGTTTGTTCTACAAATCTATGTGAACAATATGTGACAGAATAACATCCTCCAGGGGTTGAGGATGAGTGAAACAAAAAGGCTCTGCTAGAACTTATGATGTGTGAAAGAGGTTATAGAGAGAATGATAAGTGGAAGAATAACATTCAATAGTGGGGTGGGGGAATGACAGTTGTAGCCCTTTGCATGATTCCATTAAAGGGATATCTAAGTGAGAAGGATTGATACATTTCTGCACTTTGTAGGCAAAAAGCAGCCTATGTGTATGCAGCACATCTCATAAAACATGTTATCAATATCTGAAAATCCCTCTATTATGTTGACACCTCCAGGGGTGTCTAAACCGGAATCACCCCCCCAATCAGCATGCAGCACCGGGGGAGAAATATTAACCCACTATTTATCTGCTGTTGCTTGCTCAGCCCATCTCCTTACAGCTTTCTCCTTGCAGCTTCCTGTCCCATGTCAGTGATACACTACATTTCCCATACTCCTTTGCACTACAGCCAAAAGGAGAACAGTGTTGTCACTGCTGGTATATGACTTATCCCTGCTTCCTGGCTATGCTGTGTAGTGTTGCCATAGCAACTAGCATAGTGCTGTGTCTGAAATCTTTCTCTAATCGGATTGGCAAAAATAAATTGGAGGGGTCTTTAACTTTAATTTTAAACGGTCAGAAGTTACAATGTTTAAATGTTTATTTTGGTATTTTTTCATGCAAACATTTTTTTTTATACACTTCTGATTCTCCTCCATCAGATGCATTCATAATCCAGGAAACTTAGATATCCTTTTAAGCTCTTATCATAGTTTGACCCAGCACATGCATACATTTCTACAGGGGTTGATAATGTGTGAAAATGCAAGGATCTAGAGAGGTTAATGATGTGTAAAAGAGTGAGGTCCTACAACAAATGATGATCTGGAAAGAGCAATGTTCTGCAGGAGTCAAAGAAAAATGGGTATTTCCACATGTTTTATAACTCCTTGGGGTAACTGGAGTTTAAGAAAGACAGTATATATATATATATATATATATATATATATATATAAAACACTCATATTTATGGTATAAGATAAAGGTAATAGGTTTCTATTGTTTTGTTGGGTGCATGAATAATGCATGTAGTGATTTCCACAATACCTTGTCTCCATCATCTCCTGCAGGCCCTGCGGGACCGGCAGGTCCTGGTGGTCCAATACTCCCTTGAGCACCATCCTGGCCAGCTGGTCCCACTGGTCCTTTCTCACCCTAAAAAAATCACCATTCAAGAATATAACAAGCAGGGCACTTCACAACAAACAACAATATTGAGATGGGAATGGCTGTGAGGTTTGCTGAGTGGAGAGGGGTTTGATATGATTGTAGAATACTAAGCTTGTTGAGGTTATTACATTGGCAGGGAATTGAGGGTTATCTGAAACAATTTAATTGCAATTAGGAGACAGAACATTTTATGATGAAGGGAATTTTTTTTTCCAACAATGATACCATTGTACCCATCTTCTCCAGCAGCAACAATAATAATAATCTTGTTCTGCCCTTTCACAGTAATAAAACCGTATTGTTGTAATGCCATAACATTACTTTGCTGCTCACACCTCCTCATTTTATATACCTCTATTACTGATTAATTAATTCCTTTCCTATAGTGATTATACAATTTTTCTTTGGTTAAAATAACATGTGTTAAAACACTATGAGGCCCTCTTAATTACTCGAGGGGCGCAATGAGGCCCTTCGAGTGAAATAGGTTGCCCGTCATTTGTCTAATACCTATCCATTTTGTCTTTGACCATAAAGTCCTCCAACCCATAATTTTACCTTCTGTTCCACAAAGAATAATATTGCACTGTTCTTTGGTCACTCATTACTCTATAACTTACTGGGTTCCCCTTTTCTCCAGCTGGTCCTACAGGTCCTTGTCCACCAGGACGCCCTGGAAGTCCAATGCCACCAGCTGGTCCAGCAGGGCCCCTCTCTCCTGGTGGTCCCTGATAAGAATAGAGGAAGGAATTACAAGGAGATTCTTTGTAAAAACAGCAGCAGTAATATGAAGCTGTAAGTTTGAGCAAAGTGAGGACTTAAAAGGAGGTGTTATACTGCGATATATGAGGAATTACACATGACAATATGAAGATTAACAGGATGAAGTTATATGAAGTGATACGACAGAAATAGGGAGAGATTACATGACATGAAAAGATAAGAGAGGATACATGACATAACAGAAGTTTTAGCGAGAGATTATAAGTAACCCAGAAATGGTAGTTATGTGAAACAATAAGTGAAGTTATAGGATATGTTTATTGGTAACAATAGGAAGAATAACAAAGAATGCTGCAATATAAGAAGTTATAGGGAGACTTTATATTGAGCATCTAGGAATTCTTTGCTCACATTAAATGACCTTTTGGCAAAAGTTGTGTGACACAGAGCATTACAGATACAGAGCATTACAAATGTTCAGTCACAATGTTAAATATCAATACCAATATGAGGAGATCATCTGTGTATAATGTCCATTTTAAATAGTCATGCTGCATTATTTCTGCAAACTCTAATTTTGCTCCTGTAGAGATGTTCATGGCAGTGGGAGTTATAAAATGGAGTTTGTCAGGGAGCAAAAATGTATATTTCTGTAAACCTGCTCATTGCAACCTTAATAGGTTGTTTTTTAACCTAACTAAATATAATTACAGAAAATACATTAACTGTGTACTTACATTTGGTCCTGCAGCCCCTGTAGGACCTTCTCCTCCTTTCAAACCAGCTGCACCCTATAAAGATAAGACAAAAGAAGGGAGATCATTTTGTTAATAAAACATACTTGTAATACAATAAGAATTTATTTCTCAAAATAAAAAAGAGCAGAAGGAAGCGATCTGCAAAACACGCAAGTCGACCAGCTTCTGCAGTCCCTTCTGAATGACGTCACCAAGGCAGGCTTAACTATAAGCTGCAAAATAGATGTTGAAACTGTATCGGGTACTGTTATTCACAATACCATGTGCTATTTTGTATCATGCTCTTGTCTCACTATAAATTATACATTTTATTGACAACTATTATATCTTTATATGTATGAGAGTTTGTAGGTACTTGAGCAATTTTTCTATTTTGAATCAAATAATACCCATATCTTACGGACTATTAAAATTTGATTAATTATCTTACTTTATTCATACATACAATATAAATGACAGATTCTGGATAGTCAGATATTACATCTATATGATCATTCTTTGATTATACATTGTACTAAACACTACTGTTTGACTCTTGACTGTGCTATTCGCAAATACCAATGTATCTTTGAGACCCCATTATAAAAACTAGAAATTCTAATTGCTTACTCATCAAGGCTACCTTAGCCTAGAATAGTTAGATCATAATATTGTATAATTAGAGTGCAGAGGGCAAGTAGTGAGTACTGGTTCAAACTTCACTACAGTGAATGTAGGGACTCTAAAGGTCGCCCTTTTTTCTCTCTCTTTCACCTAATTTGTTGATATATTTTTGAGTATCATTGAATGATTTTAATATATAGAATGATTTATTATGATATATATTATAACGTATATAATGTGTATTTGGTTTGTTGCATACAATTTGTATACTTTATGCTATTAAGATATAAAGTACTCAAACTCAAAAGTAAATAAAATAAATAATGATGTGAAAAACTTTACACACTGAAAACCTTGCTGAATAAACCCTGGTAAGTTAAAGCAGAGATGGTAAGTTTAAGAAGTACAATACTTAAGGATTAAATGGGCACATAGGATAATGAATGCTGTGTCCAAAAGAGGTTTAATGTAGTTTGTCTTTGCAGTAATTGTAATCTATCTTTATGGAAAGCTGCTTCTTTCTTACATAGTTACATAGTAAGTAAGGTTGAAAAAAGACCTTCAGTCCATCAAGGTCAACCTTTTAAGATCTCCCCTGATCTGCAATATGCAGATTAGTTATTAGTTATTTAGTTGTTAATTCATTATTAATCAATTGTTTTTATTATTATTAATTAATCCAGAGCAAAGCAAACAGAAAGAAAAGCCCAAGTGAAAATTAGCCGATCGTCTCAAAGACTCCTTCCTGACCCCAGATACTGGCAATCGGATTTCTTCCTGGATCAATACTCTCTCTCTAATTATCCAGGATAACCCTGAATTCCCTTTTTAATTATAAATAAATCCAGTCCCCTTTTAAAAGCTATCTATCAAATCCACTGTCACCACCTCCTCTGGTAGAGAATTCCACAGATTAACCACCCTTACTGTGAAGAACCCTTTTCTTTAAGGTGGAATCTTTTTACTTCTAACCTCAAGGGATGTCCTCTTGTCAGTTGAAAACCTCTTGGCACAAAAAGCTCCCTTGACAAATCTTTATACTGACCCTGGATGTATTTATATAAGGTAATCATATCTCCTCTTAGACGCCTTTTTTCTAGAGAAAATAAGCTTAATTTGGTTAGTCTTTCTTCATAACTTTTTCCAGCTTATAGAACCCTGGATTCTATACTTAAAGGGCACTCTCCAACTGAAACTAATTCTCTTTCATATGAAATATCCCCATTAGAGAAGGCTAACTATCTGTGTTATTGTTATAGAAGTAGCCTAGTTTGCCTGATGGTACTCATTGGGCCATATTATATTAGAAGCCTGTAGCGGCACTGGTACACCCACAAAGGGAGATGGGAGGGGGAGGGACAAAGAGACACAGGAGTAGAGAGGGGGAAAAAAGACACAGGGGAGGGAGAGGAGGAAAGAGATACAGGGGAGAGAGAGTGGGGAGAGGCTCGCAATGAGCACCAAAAGCGCTCATTGCAGGGCACGAAAGTTGCGGGTTGGCCAAGGCCTGCAATGAGTGGTGAAGCCACTCATTGCGGGGCTCGCGGTGAGCCCTGAAGGCAAGTCGCTAGCCTAGAACAGATTTATCTGCCAGGTTTACACACAATACTCACCGCTTGTCCTGCCATTCCCCTGGCCCCTCGAAACCCTCTCAGTCCTTGAGGACCACTCTTTCCTTGGTTACCATTTGGACCGGGGTCACCCTGTTAGAGGAAAGATAACATACATGTTTAAACACTACACTAATGATAGACACACAGGCATTGCAATCACGCAGAATCATAGATCTGGGCATCTGAAAACAAAAAGGCCCATCTGATCTTCCCATTTATTCTACCTAATAGTTTAACTTAATTAAGTCTCAGGACAGGCTTTCACTTAACTTCCTTAACTCTGCCACTTCAACTGGAAGACTCCACGTATCTACTACTTTTTCTGTAAAGTAGTGATCTCTCACATTACCTCTAAATATTCTTCTTTTTCAACTTCAAATCATGATCTCTTGCCGGACCTGACCTATTTTATGATTTTTACATAAATGTTTCCTATATTATTTAAATAGTTTAGCTTTGCTGGAAGGGGATTACAGGGTCTTTATTTACTAGTGTGAGCTCTGTCACTTGAGAGGAAAAATCTCTACAATTCCTATGATACTCTATAGATCATATTCACAGAGTTGAAATAGTGGCACCATATAATAGCTCAGACATTATTGAGGATTCAATTCTGTAACCACTTTTTGAAACAGTACACTCCCATCTTTTCCCTAAACCTGATACACAGTAGTAACAGAACATAGCCTCTTAAGGTTGTCAGCTTTCCCTCCTAATTCTTTGGACCCTTTACCTTTGCTCCTTCCCGTCCTGCTGCTCCTGGTAATCCATGTTCTCCAGGAGCTCCTGGAGACCCTGGGTGGCCTCGCTCTCCCATTGGTCCTGTTTCTCCTGATTTACCCTAAAATATCAGAACAAGCAGTGAGAAGGTTTCATCAAATTAATGCAGAACAGGCCATGTTGGGTGTGAGGAATTCTGAGGCACATTTTACCCAATAAACAAAAAAGAAAACATTAAAACTTTATTAAACACTTGTGAATCATCCAAATAAAATTACTTACTAAACCAAAGACAAAGACCATCCACTGAGGAAGCTGTGTTAACTGGTTAAAGAACTCAGGTTTCAGAATATTGTTACTATAGAACATATGGAGAATATATGCCCCTAAGACTGAGGCATTCATTTGATTAAAGCTAAGTAAAGTTTTTTTTCTGTATATGGGGTAGTAATGTATATCACCAGGAATTTGTAAAAAATCCACAGACATACATATAATTTGTATATATATATTAAAATCTGAGATCTATTCAGTTACATATAGAGTATTTTTGCAATACTTTAGACAAGTTACCACATACTTGTGCTTCTATAACTGTACATATAACTAGAAGGAGGTAACTTTACGAACTGGGGAAACTTTGGAACTATAATTGATTATTACATTTTACCCAAAACCTAACACACACTGCACTTGTCCTTATTCCAGTCTGCACCTATTGACCATATTTCCTGTCAGTGTAATTGTAATATAAATTTACACTTCAATTGCTTATAGGGAGCCCCCAGAGTAACAGATTCTTATCTGTCTGAGCCCCTCCCTTTCCCACTGTTCTCTTTCATGAGAGCTGACATCTTGCACATCTGTGACCTAAAGCTACACCCACAGGGAGGGACACACATGATGTCACAGTATGTTTCTTAGCAGCATGAGGCACTGTGAAACTCCTATCTGTGAGTGTAGCTTTAGATCACAGCTATGCAAGATGTCAACTCTCATGAGAGAAGACAACAGGGAAGTGGGAGGCTCCTGAAGGTAAGAATCTGTTACTCTGGGGGCGTCTTAAAAATAAGTGAAGTGTAAATTGTATGTATATGTATAGTTAATCCGCATATTGCAGATCAGAGGAGATCTTAAAAGGTTGAACATGATGGACTGAAAGTCTTTTTTCAACCTTAAAAATAATATATATATTTATTGTCTTAAATGCAAATTAAGTGCAAACAAAAGACTGGGTATGCTCTCTGAGTCTTTTTTCTGCAGCTGACTTGCACTGAAGACAATAGAGCCAAAACCCCAGTCAAGATAATCAAGTTATTGCAGGATATTGTAGCAAAAAATTTTTTTTTTTAAATAACACTTAATTAAAAAAACAATTACCGTACTTCAAATTAAACAATATTTGGAACTTCCACTGTGTCACTTTAAGAAAATAAAATATGTTACCATGCAAGATGTAAGGACAATCATCACAGGCCTATTGTTATATGTATCTATTTAGTATAAAACGTACCTGTGGTCCAACAACTCCAGTAGGGCCTGGGAGACCTGTTTTTCCTTGAAATCCCTGATAGGATGAAAACGGAACAATGTTGTTTAAATTCATAATTTTAAATCAGAAACTAGCTTAAAAAACAAAGGTATGTATATTGTAAGTAGTTATAATCAACCTTTCAGTCATTATCTATACATATATCAGCTGTATTATAAAAAAAAAGGTTTTTAATATGAACATCAATTATTCATATAAACATCCTAAATACAATACAGTAATCTGTTCTCATTTTGTTAAACATGTGTACAATCATTTTCAAAGCTAACTACAGGTATACACCACTTAAAGCTACCTCTTTATTTTAGCTGATTTGCTATAGCGATCTTTTTCCCTGTAATTCCCCGCTTGGCGCTTTACCCTGCTATAGCACTGTTTTTGACCACCAAACCCTGTTTAGCCCTTGAAATCTCCGCTCAGCTCTCTCCGGACACAGCACTGTCTGAGCGCTATGGTGCTATAAAGCAGTGCTCCTCAACTCCAGTCCTCAGGGCACACCAACAGTTCAGATTTTATGTATATCCCTGCTTGAGTACAGGTGAGCTAATCAGAGGCTCAGTAATACTGTTTAACCACCTCCCGAGCCTGTGATTAGCTCACCTGTGCTCAAGCAGAGATATACCTAAAATGTGAACTGTTGGTGTGCCCTGAGGACTGGAGTTGAGGAGCACTGCTATAAAGCCCTGTTTAGTGTTTTTCCCACATAGTGCTCCTGCATGCAGCGCTAAACAGGATATTGCTGTAGTTCTAAGTTATGTACTGTACATATATAGGTCCTCGAGACGAGCACCTGTGGCTGCATGCATGTGCAAGCCCGTAACTTTGGCACTCAATGCGGTCCTCCTGATGAGCGCCTTTGGCGCTCATCGCGGGCGTCTCAATGAATGCCTTCGGTGCTCATTGCAAGCCTCCCCCCTCTACTTTATAGTTCTGTAAGCCCATAACTTTGGCACTCATTACGGTACTCGCTATGAACACCTTCGGAGCTCATCGCAGGCCTCGTACTGAGTGCCTCTAACACCCTCTACTTTATGGTCCTCGCGATAAGCGTCTTTGCAAGCCCGTAACTTTGCCACTCATCGTGCAAGCCCGTAACTCATTGTGGGCCACTCCTGTGTCTCTTTCCCCCTTCTCCCACCCCTGTGTCTCTTTGGCCCCCTCTCCCTCCCCTGTGTCTCTTTGGCCCCCTTTCCCTCCACTGTGTCTCTTTGGCCCCCTCTCCTGTGTCTCTTTGGCCCCCTCTCCTGTGTCTCTTTGGCCCCCTCTCCATCCCCTGTGTCTCTTTCGCCCCCTCTCCATCCCCTGTGTCTCTTTCGCCCCTTCTCTGCATGCAATTTATAATCTTAATAAAGTAGTTCTCGGGCTAACAGATATTGAGAGGGATTTGGGAGTGCTTGTGGACGACCACCTAGGTAACAGTGCTCAATGCCAAGCAGCAGCTGCAAAAGCAAATTAAATATTAGCATGTATTAAGAAGGGTATAGAAGCAAGGAAAGCAAATATAATTCTGCCACTATACAAATCCCTAGTAAGCCCTCATTTGGAACATGGAGTACAATAAAAAGGACATTTTAGAGATGGAATAGGTACAGAGAAGGGCTACAAAACTAATAAGGGGAATGGAAGGGCTAAGCTATGAAAAAAAGGCTAATCAAATTAAACTTATTTGCTCTAGAAAAAAGGTGTCTAAGAGGGGATATGATTACATTATATAAATACATCCAGGATCAATATAAGGCTTTGTCAAGTGAACCTCTTGTGCCACGAGGTTTTTAACTCACAAGAGGACATCCTTTGAGGCTTGAAGTAAAAAAAAAAAATCATCTTAAAGAAAGAAAAAGGTTTCTTCACAGTAAGGGTGGTTAAACTGAGGAATTCTCTACCAAAGTAGGTGGTGACAGCGGATTCGATAGATAACTTTAAAAGGGGACTGGACATTTTTCTAAATAAAAAGAGCAATTAAGGTTATCCTGGTTAATTAGAGAGTATTGATCCAGGAAGGAGTCTGATTGCCAGTATCAGGGGTCAGAAAGGAATAAAAAAAAAATCCCTATTGAGACAATTGGCAAAGCTTATCTTGTTTTTTTTTCTTTTTGCCTTCCTCTTGATCAATTAACAATTAATAATTAAATGGAATACTTCATATCAGAGGAGATCTCAAAAAGGTTGAACTTGATTAACTAAAAGTCTTTTTTTAACCTCAATTACTATGTAAACTATCTATTGATCGATCGATTTATCTAACCATGTAAATACACCCATCCATAGTTAAACATTAGGACAGAAGGATTATCTATAATTTATGATTCATAGATTGCATTTTGCAGCCTCATTGAAGGTGTGTTTATTAGCACAGTAAAAGAAAGCTATATGGACTTTTCCAGAGAAATATAGTAAAATTACAAGTACATTAATATCATTTAGAAAAAATACATGGTAAGTTGCCATTTTGTTTTGCTCATGTCAGTTGTGGCACAGGAACCTCCATATGTCATAGACATCATTGTGATGTCACACATTTCTAAACCGATATAATAGTGGTGCTAAAGAATTCAGCTGTAAAGAGTCACAGTATGGGATGGTAAGAGTCCCTATCACCAGATGCCCTCTTGTTTGTCACAGCTGCACATCATAAATGCAAACACTGGCAGCAAGCACAATGGCAGATCAGGGGAAGGCGTAATAATAACATTGAAATATTATATAACTTACCGGCTCTCCTCTCTGCCCTGCGTGTCCAGGTAACCCATCCTTACCAGCAATACCCTGTGGATAAGCAGACACATACCGTGAGTTTAATCTGACTTTGCATGTTTTAAAAATGCATGTATTTTGCCTTAAAGTAATGAGTAAATGTGTGTTAACATTCACCACTGTATAATGTTAGTGTTTTGATACAGTTTATCTCCATTTGTTCTACTAGCTAACACGGTAACAACCTTTCTCTATAGGTTACTAATGCTTGAAGTGTGCTGGTTTTTGGATATCTTTACCAATGATGAGCCACTTGTATCACTTAAAGTTACAAATATGGTATAATTTAAAACCTTAGTTAATAACAAGTACTTTATCAACTGAATGGTATAAAAAAATGCATTTTACTGCAGTAAACTAACAATTAAGTCTGCAATTTTAAGCTTTCACTCAGCCTGATTCACCCACAAAAATATCATATTTTTGTTAATGAAATGTATACCAATTGCTTACTGATAAGCACATGAAGCATGGAATCTGTTGTCTCCAGTGCATGCTGTGCAGATAAATGCACTGAAGACAATGGATCCAATGCCTCAGGTCGTAGTTCGTAATTAATGGCTATGATGTCTCATTAACAACTCAAAACGGCAAACTTAAGTTATTATAATTATTATTATGTGCCAGCATACTCCATAGATCTATTCAGGTGTTAAGTACAAAGCAAAATACAATATAAAACATATGGCAAGAGAATTGTCTTTCAGCTTAAAATGTTAAGCATATAATACTGGTTTCCAAATTGTTATTTTGCTGTAGGAAATATATATTTTCTAATAACAATTAATAAAATACTTGTTATTACCTATAGTTTTAAATTATATCATATTTGAAAACTTCACTGTATCAATTTAAAAAGGACCATGAGACATTTAATGGCCCTCATAGTGGGCCTCATTCTATTATCGGCCGCAGCCGTTGCGGGGCCGTAAGGACCGGCCGCAAGCTATTCTGCTATTCTATTCCCTTACGGCCGGGGATTCCGGCAGGCTTGCGGCCGGTGCCTTGCTATCTCTTGCGGCCGCTCGCGCCGGAGGAAAGCCTTTGATCTAAAACGGCCGCAAGAGATTTGCAATTCAATTGCTCCGGGAAACCTCTCTGCAAGGCTAAAAACGAGCCGCAGCTTACTTGCAGGAAAGAGGTCTCGCTAGCACCAATTAAGCACATAAAATAGCTCAAATAAAGCCATCCTGCACTTTTAGAAGACTATAAAGGGATTTTAGTTGTTAGAAAAAATAGCACATAATTATCCTGTACTCAAATCCGTAAAATATTTAATTTTTAATATCCGTAAAATATCCATGTAAAAAGTCCAGAGTGCTTGGAGCACTTCAGACACACCCACGCCGCAGCCGGAAAATAAACAGTTAATTTGAACTCGGGTTTGGGCAGATGTGCAAGCTTGAGAGTGGGTTCCTTTTAATCCTCATGTCCCCCAATATGATCCCTAGCATTTACAGAGCTGTACAGTGCAGGCTTGAATTTATTTTTCAGTTTTTATATTTCACAGATTACGGCCGGCTCCAAGATATGCGGCCGGCCGTAAAAGGAGATCCTTGCGGGGCCGTATAATAGAATCGCGAGTTAACTGAACCCTCGCAAGGAATCGCAGCCTTACGGCCGATTTACGGCCGATAATAGAATGAGGCCCAGTGTGTTTATCCCTTTTTTAGTGTGTAACAAAAAACTAAAAGGTAAAATAAGTATGGCAGAGAGATATTGGTGAAATTAATATAGTGTAGAGATATAGATATATAGTGAAAAAAAATTGTAGTGCAAGACAGAATAATATGCTAGTTGTGGAGGCAGTAAATGGCTGTAGGGCAACTCGAAGCCTGCTAATGATTTGTATACCGATACTGCAACACACGTTGTTGAATACTAATAATGAATGATCTTGGCTTCTGTTTCTGGCTCCAATATTTTTGGTTCCTTTACATAAATCTGTATACATAGATACTTTGATGGCTGGTAAAAAAAAAAAATGTTTAGCTGACATTTTACCATCCTGGGTGGTTGATTGGTTTGATATAAATTTCTCATTAATCCTCAGCTGCGTATGTTTAGTCTTCATAAATAAGAGTATTGCAGTCTACATTGATACTAGTATTGCAGTATACATTGATACTTTTTTGGATTGGACCAACATTTTTTTTGCGTGATTAACTTTCAAGACAGAAGCAATATTTATCATATGTTAACAAGTTATGTCACAATTTAACAAAGCAAAACAAAAATAAATAAAAAAACAATAATAAGCAACAGACACATTGACAAAAAAGTCATGACCGGCGGCATCATAAAATGAAGGAATGTGAAGGGTCTGGGGTGGTTGCACAGAGAGATAAGAGAGAAACAAATCTATGCATTTAAACATTATATAAAAGGTAAATTTTATAGCAATGAAACAGTAGGGCATAAAGAGACAAATAATTATATACAATTTTGATATTTTGTTAAAAAACAAACAAATTAATATTAAGTCCTGACTCTTTGGTATTGAATAATGTGAGCATCTTCAAATGCAATGTTTTCATCAGTGAAAGAGGATAAAAACCCATGAAGGATCTCAACTTACATTCGGTCCTTTTGGTCCTGCAAATCCAACTGGTCCTTGTGGCCCAACTGGTCCCTGGTAATTTATGAAAAAAATAAACCATTAAAATACTGCTAAAATTAACATCATAACTGGATTAATCTGCAATATTACAAATAGATCAGGAGATAAAAGATTATTTGAAGACTATTTATGTGAATGTTAAAAGTTTAAACTAAATGTCAAACAAGTTCTACATTGGATGCTGTATGTAATTTTGTAATTAGAAGTATGATATATGATTTATAAAAATGTTTGTAATGTAAATTTAAATAACTAAATAATTAAGTTTATTATCCTTCATTTAATTATTGTAAAATGTAAAGTTCATTTACTTCTAATGAGCATCTAGAATAACAGATTCTTACCTTCAGGGACATCTCCCTTTCTTCCTATTCTCTCTCATGAGAGTTGCCACAGCTGTGACCTAAAGCCCTACCTACAAGGGAGGAGCTTTATGCTGTCCCTAGCTAGGAAACAGAGTGACATTCTGTGTACCTGAGCAAGATGGGACACTTGTAGAGTGAAGCCCATTTAATGTGGGTGTGGATTTATGTCAGAAGTGTGGAAGATGGCAGAGGGTGTCTTAGAAGTAAGTAAAGTATAAATTTGATATCACAATTATATTGAAAATAATAAACTTAATTTAATGACCTAGTTCAAAACATGCCCTTTAGGGCATATAACTGCTTGTCACTGCTACTGAAGATACATCAAACCTGACTTGTATTCACAGTGTATTTATATTTAGTTACTATTTGACCAATGCTGTATCCACACCAACTATCCTTCTTTTAATAGAAAATCCATCTGCCTTTCTCAGCCCATCTATTGAATATACAGTCTCACATTTAAGGACAAATCAGTCTATACACATTCCTCTTTCTTTAATTTCTTTCCAGTTGTGTTTTTTCAAAACTCCAAAAGAAAGAAAGGTTTCAAGTGTGTGACCTTATATCTATACATTAGGTGTATACAGAGCAGTGTGCACAAATTAAATATATATAATTTATAAAGTTCAGAAACAGTGCTTAGTCTGCTGTAACTGTTAATGAATTGTAGGGACGCTAGCAAATACTTAATTCAGTAAGGTGTATCTCTTTTTGCCATGTGAAATATTGGGAGGTATGCTGCTGGTGTGAAGCACAAAACAGGTATTGGTTCTCGGGTGGTCAAACTCACCCTTTCCCCTGTACCTCCAGGCACTCCATCATTACCACTGTCTCCCTGGAAAAAAAGAATGTCATATAATAATAATTATTATTATTATTATTACTTTTATTTGTAACACACCAACATATTCCATAGCCATATACAGAAAAGAACAACAGACAACTGCAGAAAATGGAGGGCCCTGTTTTGAGCTTAGAATCTTTGTAGAAAAAGTGTTTTTTTCCAAAGCACTCTACAAGATTGAAAGCTCTCTACTTACAATCTAATCAACTTAAAGGCATTTCTATATAGAAAGTCTATGTTTAAGTGTAGGACACAATCAACAATTTCTTATCTAACTCTAGTTAAGTCCAGGGTTTAATGTATTTCTGAAGATATCTGTAAAGATATATATATATATAGTTTATATATGTATATAGTTTACTCTACACATATAACTACTCATGTGAGATGGATGCATAACATGGCAGTTCTTAGTAAGATGGAGACATCCTCACCTTCAAGCCTGGTTTTCCAGTTGGTCCCCTTTGACCTCTCTCTCCACGGGTGCCCTAGCAAAATGAAATTGATATAATTTTCTACAATTACTAGAGTGTTCTACACACTATACAATGATGCTCACAAAAGTAATATTAATATCCAAAACTGCTTACCGAAGGTCCTCTCTGACCTGCTTGTCCAGCCTGTCCCCCTCTTCCCTGTAGTTTAGTAATAATTAGTATGATTGAGATAGAAACATACAAAAATGTAATATATTATAAAATATGTCTGAAAATGTTGAGTCTGACAGGGTATAAAAAGTAAAAGGTTATAAGCATAGCTCATAATTAAATACATTGTTACTTCTGTTGGTCCCTAGAGGGGATCATGATACTTTGGTAAAAGCTGCATGTGACAGCACCTCTGCAGGAGTAGGGTTTGCAGCTTACCTTGCTTCTGTGCAAGCACGGTAATGTCCTAAATTGTCGAAGGAGTGAAACTCTCCTGCTTTTTATTTGAAAACATTTACATTAAACTAATTATGTTTAATATTTCATAAGTTTTGCTATGTGTTTCTGCAATACTAAATTTATGTTAAAGGAACCTGAATTCTTATAGATTTTGGCATGTGTCTTTGCATTTCATATCATTGTTGTTCCTAAAGGCTGCAAAGCAGTTAAAATATAAATGTTGTCTAAATTTGTGAAATGAGACAGAAAGATGAATTTCAGTATTAGTTGATAAATATCATGGGCATTTCTGGATATGGTTTGTTTAATTATTTTGTTTTCTTGTGTAAATTAACTATTGTATAAACTAGCACAGTGGGAAAAAAAGACACAAGTTTTAGAAATTTTGGAGGGAAATATTAGAAACAGATTTAAAAAAACAAGCAATAAGTTTAAAAAAGAGGTAATTATAATGTATAGAAGTAACATCCCTAACATGACTAAAAGTTTTACTTGGACTTACCCTTTTGCCTTTTTCTCCGGTTAAACCAATTGATCCTGGGAATCCAGTAGAACCCTTTAAAGAAAAGTTTACATGTTAGTGTAGTGTATTATATTATCTGTGTGTAAAGTTCAGCATAGTTTGTGAGTGACATACTCTGTTTCCGAAAGCTTAATAATGTTTGTGACACTGTAATAATCTTAAAGGAACTCTTTAACCCAGGGGCATTTTTAGGCTTTATGCTGCCTTAGGACTATTCAGTTGTGGTGTACCCACCATGTCAGATATACCTATAGAGAACATTGTCTCAGGACATAGATAATCACATGCATATTCTTTAGAACTACAATCACATGCATATTCTTTAGAACTACATCAGCAACTTAAGCTAGCCTGCAGCACTATGGAAATGTAAATAGTATACTAGACTCCTTATGAGGTAGCTCTCCCCTGTAGGTGTCACTTTGTGTTCTTTCTGATTGCCAAACTGAAGGAGTTTAAGTCTCTGTGTCCCTTTGTTCATAAAAATATATTGCAATTCAAACATTCACCTTTATTTCATTTTCTCATGGTTATCCACCTGAAGTGGGGATAGTTTTACACACCTTCAGCATCTACACCCGAAAATGAAATCTGTGGCTAATGGCTCCTTTTGTATGGACTAATAAGTCATGCTCCTGTGAGAGATAAGAGGGGAAGTTCCCACTTGTCTGTGTCATCCTGTAGTGGGAGGAACAAACTCTGTGTCACCCTGCAATGGGAGAGCCAAGCTCCATGTGCCATTGCACCCTCCGGTCTGTATTATCCTGTAGTGGGAGGGACAGAACTCATGTCCCACAGCTTCCTCTTGTCTATGTCACCCTGCAGTGGGAGGGAAAGAAACCCATGTCCCAAAGCTCCCTCTTGCCTCTGTCACCTTGCAGTGGGCTGAGCAGACCCCATGCCCAATAGTTCAACGTACCTGTGTCACTTATTTGGCACCGGGGAAAATTTTCTTTAAAAAAAAATGTTCATGGCTCGGTGGGGAGGGGGGTGACGGTTGGGGTGTGGATGCAAGGAGGAGGGGCAAAACATTCTTTGACTTGCCCCCCCAGTGCTATATATATATATATATATATATATATATATATATATATATATATTTTTTTTTTTTAACTAAGTAAAAAAATATTTTATGCTAACATGTTCCTTTTCTGTAGTGCAGTGCACCCCCACCATTCACCACCCCCCCAGCACCACCATTCACCCCCCCAGCACCACCATTCAGCCCCCAGCACCACCATTTACCCCCCTATTCAGCCCCTAACCCCCCAGCAGCCCCATTCAGCCCCTCAGCAGCCCCATTGAGCCCCTCAGCAACCCCATTCAGCCCCTCAGCAGCCCCATTCAGCCCCTCAGCAGCCCCATTCAGTCCCTCAGCAGCCCCATTCAGTCCCTCAGCAGCCCCATTCACCCCTCAGCAGCCCCATTCACCCCTCACCAGTCCCTATTCACCCCTCACCAGTCCCCATTCACCCCTCAGAAGTCCCCATTCATCCCTCAGCAGTCCCCAAACCCCCAGTAGCACCATTCTGCCCCTCAGCAGCCCAATTCAGCCCCACAACCCACAGAAGCACCATTTACCCCCTCCCAGCAGCCCCATATCCCCCCAGCAATACCACTCACCCCCCCCAGCAGTCTTATTCACTCCCCCCAGCAGCCCCGCAAAAAACCTGCAGCACCACTCACTCGCCCAGCAGCCCCTTCCTCTTACTTCACTGTGGTCCCTGGTCCGGTTGTCTCATTATTCAGAGGCTGGATATCCTTCCCCTGCCGGAGCTTCATACTGTAGGGTCACATGACTTCATTAGGAATTCCCCTCCCCTGAAGTATGAAGATCCGGCAGGGCAAGGATATCCAGCCTCTGACTAATGAGACAACTGGACCAGGGACTACAGTGAACAAGTAAGAGGAGGAGACTGCTAGGGGAGGAGGGGACTGCTGGTGACACACACAGCCTGGCTGAACATAGCTCACCCTGCACTCACAGACACCATGTCCAATAGCTAACCATGTCTGTGTCATATTGTTATACTGTTGTTATAAATACATAATCTATGCCCAACAGCTGCTCTCTGTCTGTGTCAATGTATCCCCTATATTTAAAAGGGCCAGCTCACCTTTGGACCCTGACGTCCTGGATAACCTGGAAGTCCTGGAACTCCAAGCTTTCCCTGGTGGCATAAAGCATGAGCAATATTAGTGACAGTGAATACAATTAAAAACAATGGATGCTGCAATAATGATATATTTTAGTGAATGTAAAAGGGCATTATAAAATAGGCATTAACTACACAAATATTACAACTCTAGTCGGACAGGGAAGAAATTAAACACTTCAAGGACTGATAGTAGATTTAACATAATTTGTTATGTTTGTAAATATGCAATTAAATATGTTCATAGAAGTGGAAGTGATGGATAGAACTACTTGCCTTTTCCCCAGAAATCCCGGATCCTCCAGACTCTCCTAAGGGTCCACCTTGCCCCTTTGGCCCTTCAGGTCCATCCTCCCCACGTATTCCTATTGGTCCAGGATCTCCCTGTTAAGAGAGGAAACATCTGAGGATAGTGATATTGTCTAAACAACCTCTCCACATTGTCCCAGAAGATGTAGATTGGGGTATGCCTTTCCTATTAGTTATGACTTTAAATGTTTTTTGCAATAGAAAAATTTATATTCTTCCTCTAGACCAATTTATTTAAAAGAACATTGAAATCATCAATGCCTCTCTAAATCAGAAAACCGAGCACCAAAAACCAGTGGTGTTGATTTTTTTTCACTTTGCAGGTTCTGCAATAACTAAAAATTGTAAACACCTTGCCAAAAGAAAAATCCCTATAGTGGGTGAAATATGTAGAGATTACTAAAGTAGTTGCTACTGCTGCCTCTCCTTGATAATGCCAATGCTACTATTGTCACATTGCAACACCATCTCAACTCGGAAGTACAGTAAGAACTGAGAGCTGCAGCCACCAACTGGATGGACTAAAGGATTTACCTCAGGACTGCAGTATCTTTGCTTTCTTCCCAAGATCATTTTTTTATATATTTTGTGAAACAACAGCGCCTTTTATAATACTCTACATTTTAACACTAAGAGCCTCATTCAATTAACCTTTCAGCCGATCCGGTAGCCCGTAAGCGAGGTCGCAAGTTACTTTGCTATTCAATTGGCGTCTTTTTGCGGGCTCCAAACAACTTACGAGTTACGGCCTTGAAAAAATGACGATGGTTAAACTTGTTACATTCAGCCTCCAGAAGCCTTTGATCTTTCAACGCTGCATGACATCCAATCGCGAAAATCGCACATAGCTATTCGATTGCAAAAATCGCTCAAAACTGCAGCCACAATCAAGCTAGCAAATGCCAAATGGCAGCCCAAAGCTTACGAGTTCCAAATAGGACCCGCAAAGGGTTTACAGACTAGTTTGTAACACTGCAAATGACAATGTAAAGACACCAATGCACTTCAAAATATGGGGAAAGCAATGGAAGGATGTGCCATAACTCTAACCATTGTAAAAACACATTGACACAGTGTGAACAGTATAACAAAGCTTTATTTCATACACAGAGCACAATCAAGAATGGACAAGACTGTGCATTACCATCATAGTTGTGGTGTGGGTGGATACCGGAAGGTCAAGAGGTTGTGCTTGTGAACAAGGGGATACACAAAGAGGGTAATGTCATAGTCTAAAATAAGCATGATGCATAGCTCCTACCAGGGTCATATGTGGTCACTACACCAATGCAACCGGAATCTGGTGAGAAAAAGGATCATCAGAAATCACTCCATCTAATTGGAGAAACCAGCATGGCACTTCTATATCTGCTCAATTAAACAGATGAACATAATCATGGATAATGTCATACAGATCTAATCCACACACAGTGCGTTGTCAGATATTAGGGAATAATCAGAAATTGATTAGCAGAATATGTGACACAGAAAGAGGAGGTTGAGGAAGATGCCTTCATGGTCGTGAGACTGTGCTATTAAGACCAACAGAGACAAGAACAAGATATCAATCAGAACACTATTTGGATTGACTTCAACATCTCATCTCAACGGCAATCCAGATTTGAACATCAATTGCAGAAATATTCAACATAACCGTATGTGTACACACTCTATAGCCAGCCATTAGTATGTCAACATTAATACAAAATGATATTCATTGTGGAGTGAGGCTGAGGGGGACTTGGTTCTCAATCCTCTCTTCAGTAGCCATCAGACAGGCCATGATTTATGGGAGACAATAAATGAGGCAAATAGTATTCAACAGGTTGTAGAGCCTCTAATTGCTTCACATGTGTATTCACACAGTGTTTCACCCAAATCATGGTCTGTGTGGTGGTTCCTGGGCAGAGGTTTGACAACCACTGACCTGGGGTACGTTCACACCTACTTTCTCTTTCTGAGCACTGGGCCCACACCTTCTGGAACCACGTGCTTCCTCCCTCTACCACGGCCAGGTGGTGTTGGATTGAGGGGTGCATCCAACTGTGGTGGCTGTGTAGCAGCTGTCATTGGCGGTAAGGGGTGAGATGAGGAGGCTGTAGGCTCTGGCTGTGGTGGTGGTGGTGGAGCCTGTGGAACTGAAGGCTGGAGTGTAGGCAAGTGGGCTTCAGCCAACTGCACCAGTCACGCCAAGTGATGTGTCTGGGCTTGTCTGTCCCTATGAGCCTACCTCTCCATCCAAAGATTATGCCTCACCTTACCATAAATTGAGCGGATGCTTTCCGCCTGCCCGGTAGCAATCTCATTCTGAGCTGTCAGCTGTTGGATGGCTCCAATATCACACTCATCAACCAAGTGGATGTGCTGATATATGTCACTCAAGGTGCCTGGTGCGGGGACGTGAGTTCCATCTCCGGACGATGTTGGACTCTGGTGTTGCCCGTTGTGATGGTGTACTCCGCAGGGATAGGGATGGTTTAGCCAGTAGGGATTCTGTTGCCAATAGAGATGGTGCTGTTGCCAATGGAGATGGTACGTACCATCCGTACGGTGTTGGACCGGTCTGTTGTGGCAACAATGGCTGTGCCATCAACAGATGCAACAAGAGCTGGGGCAACAATGGCTGTGACATCTGATGGGGCAACGATGACTGCGACATCTGCTGGGGCAACGATGACTGCGACATCTGCTGGGGCAACGATGACTGCGACATCTGCTGGGGCAACAATGACTGCGACATCTGCTGGGGCAACAATGGCTGCGACATGAGCTGGGGCAACAATGGCTGCAACATCTGCTTGGGCAACAATGGCTGTGACATCTGCTGGGACAACTGCTGGGACAACCACTGCTATGGCAACATCTGTTGTGGCCCGGTCAGAAGTGGGAGGGTTTGGGGTCCTGTACACGTATTGCTTAAATTTCACCCGGTGGCAGTAGTGGGCCTATTGAGAGTGGTCCCCATGAGCTTGACATCCCTGCAGATAGTTGGTGGCTCATTGTACTTCCAGTAATTTGAAAGGGCTTGGAACATGCCCTTGATGACTGTGAGGGCCTGGGGGGGGGGGGGTGATTCCTACAATCGTTCTGCTGCTGAAGGACCAGCGTCCTGTGATGGGTCTGGGTCCTGGACTTCCTCCACCACCACCGGCTCTGGTGGAGCCACTGCCTGTGTCTCTGCGGGCGGGGTACGCCTCATGGGTACTGAAATGAGAGGACAATAGTATTTGAGTAATGCTTCTTTGAACAGTTGTTTGCTGTTTGTTTCCATATCACTAACATCATGGTCACTTGTAATTGGCTGTATCATGATCATTGTGGATCATGGCTTATATATATATATATATATATATATATATATATATATACTGTATATATATAGCTGGTGCAGTGTGTCATCTGCAGTTCATAAGGACCCATGCTCATCTGAATCTGCTGTGCAATGTGTGAGACTGACCACTCTGTGACTAATGCTCAGCAATGTGTGTTAACATGCTTATGAGACATGGTCCAGGTTAGGCTAGTACATGACACGCACATGCATTACCTCAGAG
The DNA here is from genome assembly GCA_027410445.1 of Discoglossus pictus. Lineage (NCBI taxonomy): Eukaryota > Metazoa > Chordata > Amphibia > Anura > Alytidae > Discoglossus > Discoglossus pictus. Next base: position 119,542,996 of record CM050167.1, on the reverse strand, counting down.
TCAGTATCTTCATATCCTGCAGTATGTATGTACTCTCTTTTGGTTGTAAAATCATTGTGTATCTACAGCTGTACCTCGTTTAAAGCTGGGGAGAGCTTCTAAGCATTTGGAGTATTAAGCGACACAGCTTTAAACAGTGCAGTGTAACATGGAGAAGATAGGGATAAGGGAACTCATTACAAAATATATACAATTGCAATTGATATTTGGGACACTGCAACATAATGGGGCTACACAACCTTTGCCGAATAATTGGTTAACAAAGGAAGTAATCCAAAAGAGGTTGGAAAAAATAAATGTTAATAAAGCCCCGGGTCCTGATGGAATACATCCAAGGGTACTGAGGGAACTGGGTTCTATAATAGCCAAACCATTATATTAAATTTTTCAAGATTCAATCAACATAGGGTCTCTACCAGATGATTGGAGAAAAGCAGATGTGATACCTATATTAAAAAAAGGAGCAAGAGCAAATCTGGGGAATTATAGACCAGTGAGCCTCACTTCTGTAGTGGGAAAGCTTTTAGAAGGGTTAATAAGGGATAATATACAAGAATATCTCTATTTGAACAGGATTAGAAGTAGGAGTCAACATGGATTTATGAGGGATACGTCATGTCAAACAAATCTAATTAGTTTCTATGAGGAGGTTAGTAGGACCTTGGATCAAGGCAACTCAGTGGATGTAGTCTATTTGGATTTAGCAAAGGCTTTTTATACAGTGCCACTTGGGAGACTATTGTGCAAACCAAGGGATACAGGAATTGCAGTAAATATCTGCTCATGGATTGAGAGCTGGCTAAAAGACAGGAAGCAAAGGGATGTTATAAATGGAACATGCTCCGATTGGACTAATGTGGTAAGTGGAGTTCCTCCGGGTTCAGTATTAGGTCCTCTCCTTTTTAACATATTTATTAATGACTTAGAGGTGGGACTGTAAAGTAGTGTCTCCATTTTCGCTAATGACACAAAGTTGTGCAAGGTAATTAACAATGTGCTTTCCTTCCAAATGGATTTACATAAAAATGAGAATTGCACATCTAAATGGCAGATGAAATTTAATATGAATAAATGTAAAGTTATGCACCTGGGAAGGAAAAAGTAGCCATGCAATTTATAATCTTAATGGAGCAAATATACGAGTATCAGATATTGAAAGGGATTTGGGAGTACTTGTGGACAACCACCTAGGTAACAGTGCTCAAAGCCAAGCAGCAGCTGCAAAAGCAAATCAAATATTAGAATGTATTAAGAAGTGTATAGAAGCAAGGGAAGCAAATATAATTCTCCCAATATACAAATCTCTAGTATGCCCTCATTTGGAATGTGGAGTACAATTTTGGGCACCGCTTCATAAAAAGGGCATTTTAGAGCTGGAAAAGGTACAGAGTAGGGGAACAAAACTAATTAGGGGAATGGAGGGGCTAAGTTATGATGGAAGACTAAGCAAATTAAGCTTATTTTCTCTCGAAAAAGGAGTCTAAGAGGAGATATGATTACATTATATAAATACATGCAGGGTCAGCTATTTGTGCCAAGAGGTGTTCAAGTGACAAGAGGACAACCCTTGAGGTTAGAAGTAAAAAGATTCCACCTTAAAGAAAGAAAAGGGTTCTTCACAGTAAGGGAGGTAATCTGAGGGATTCTCTACCAGAGGAGGTGGTGACAGCAGATTCAATAGATAACTTTAAAAGGGGACTGGATTTATTTCTAATTAAGAAGGGGATTCAGGGTTATCTTGGATAAATATAGAGTGTGTATTGATCCAGGGAGAAATCCAATCGCCAGTATCTGGGGTCAGGAAGGAATTAATTTTTTTTCTCTTTGAGACACTTGTTTTTTTTTTTCTGTTTGCCTTCCTCTGGATTAAATAATAATTAAAAATAAATAAATAATTGATTAATAATTCATTAACAACTAATTAATTAATAAGTAATCCGCATATCTTAAAAGGTTGAACTTGATGGACTGAAAGTCTTTTTTCAACCTTAATTACTATGGGCCTCATTCAATTGCGATTTGGCCAATTGAATAGCGCTCTAAATAAGCACATAGCATATTTTAGTTTTAGTTAGTGAAGACCTTGCTTTTGGATAGATGTTTACTAACCAAAAACATCTTTAAAAAAATATGTTATGTGCTTATTTAGAGCCTTATTCAATTGGCAAATTTGCAATTGAATGAGGGCCTATGTAACTATATTTATACTGTTTTGTTTTATATTAACTTTGAACAAACAGCAAACATAACACTAACACAAACTGTATTGGCAACTGCTATTCAGAATCCGTTTTAAGTACAGGTATTGTACTGACATTTCATTGATAACAATTAAGATGATAATATGATGATAATATAATATGTTATAATATTTACATGGTAATTAATGCCCCATATATCTGTAGTCAAAACCATAAATCTTACAGAGCTACTATATGTCAGTTATCTCTGTGTTTGGGGTTCATGTTGGTCAATATGAGGTGTAATGGTGCATATTACATAGTTACATAGTAATTAAGGTTGAAAAAAGACTTGCAGTCCATCTAGTTCAACCTGTTAAGATCTCCTCTGATCTGCAATATGCTGATTAGTTATTAATTAATTAGTTGTTAAATAATTATTAATAGTATAGTATTTGAGGATGAACAAAGAGTTAGTCCATCAAGTTAAACCTTTTTAGATCCCTATTGATCTTTTTAATATGTGGACTATTTATTATTAATTGTTAATTTATCCAGCGGAAAGCAAACAGAAAAAAAAACCCATTGAAACTTTGCCAATTGTCTCATAAGGGGAAAAAAAGCAAAATTCCTTCCTGACCCCAGAAACTGGCGATCAAATTTCTCCCTGGATCAATATTCCTTCACTAGTTATCTAGGATAGCCTTGAATGACGTCTTTATTCAAAAATATATCTAACCCCTTTTTGAAGTTGTCTATCGAATTCGCTGACACCACCTCCTTTGGTAGAGAATTCCACAGTTTAACCACCCTAACTGTGAAGAACCCTTTTCTTTCTTTAAGGTGAAATATTTTTTCCTTTAACCTCAAAGGATGTCCTCTTGTCAGTTTAAAATCTCTTGCTACAAAAGGTTCACTTGACAAAGCCTTAACTTGACCCTGGATGTATTTAAATAAGGTAATCATATCCCCTCATAGACGCCTTTTTCCTAGCGAAAATAAGTTTAATTTGGTTAGTCTTTCTTCATAACTTAGCCCCTCCATTCCCCTTATTAGTTTTGTAGCCCTTCTATGTACTTTGTCCAGATCTAAAATTTCCTTTTTATGAAGTGGTGCCCAAAATTGTACTCCATATTCCAAATGAGGGCGTACTATTGATTTGTATAGTGGTAGAATTATATTTGCTTCCCTTGCTTCTATGCCCTTCTTAATACATGCTAATATTTTACTTGCCTTTGCAGCTGCTGCTTGGCATTGAGCACTGCTACCTAGGTGGTTGTCCACTAGTACTCCCAAATCCCTTTCAATATCTGATACCCCTAGATTTGCTCGATTAAGATTATAAATTGCATGGCTATTTTTCCTTCCTAAATGCATAACCTTACATTTATTTGTATTAAATCTCATCTGCCATTTAGCTACCCATTTCTCTAATTTATGCAAATCCCTTTGTAGGGAAAGTACATCATTATCTGATTTTATTACCTTGCACAACTTAGTGTCATCAGCAAAATTGGAGACACTACTTTCGAGTCCTACTTCTACGTCATTAATAAATATGTTAAAAAGGAGAGGACCTAATACTGAACCTTGAGGAACCCCACTTATCACATTAGTCCAATCAGAGTATGTTCCATTTACAACAACCTTGTTCTTCCTGTCTTTTAGCCAGCTCTCGATCCATGAGCAGATATTTACTGCAATTCCTGTATCCCTTAGTTTGCTCACTAGTCTTCCATGTGGCACTGTATCAAATGCCTTTGAAAAATCCAAAAAGACTACATCCACTGAGTTGCCCTGATCCAAGTTCCTACTAACCTCCTCATAGAAACTAATTAGATTGGTCTGACACAACCTATCCTTCATAAATCCGTGTTGACTGCTACCTATGATCTTGTTCAAATAGACATATTCTTGTATTCTGTCCCTTATTAACCCTTCTAAAAGCTTCCCAACTACAGATGTGAGGCTCACTGGTCTATAATTCCCCAGATTTGCTCTTGATCCCTTCTTAAATATAGGTATCACCTCTGCTTTTCTCCAGTCATCCGGTAGAGACCCTGTAGTGAGTGAGTATTGAAAGAATAGATATAATGGTTTGGCTATTACAGAACCCAGCTCCCTCAGTACCCTTGGATGTATTCCATCAGGACCTGGGGCTTTATTAACATTTATTTTCTCCAATCTCTTTTGGATTTCTTCCTGCGTTAACTAATTATTTAGTGATGGTAGTCTAGCCCCATTATGTTGCTGTGTCCCAACCACTGGTACCTCCCTTGTACCTATTTAGCTCATCTGCCTTTTCCTGGTCACTAATTATCAGATGGCCTGTGTCACATTGTAATGTTCCTATAGCTTCCTTCCTCGCCTTCTTCCCATTAATATATTTCAAAAATATTTTAGGGTTAGTCTTACTTTCCTTTGCAACTGACTTCTCATTTTCTATTTTAGCCAGTCTAATAGCCCTTTTGCAAGCCTTGTTGATTTCCTTATAGTCACATAAAGCTGCCTCTGTTCCCTCCTTCTTGTATAATTTAAATGCATGTTTCTTTTTCCTCATCATGATCTTTAAGTCATTGTTAAGCCACATGGGATATGATTTACTCCTATCCATTTTATATATGATACTCACTTTGCAGGGTTTCCTGATAGCCAGTGTCCAACTGTCAAGGCCCAGTACTGCTGCTGGCTCCAATGACTCCGTGATAGTCTGCTCCCATCCACAGTATGTGATGTTGAGTGGTGGGCCACCACAAGTCCCATGGACTGCTCTGGCCTCTGCTGCCATCTTCTTATTCATCTTCATGCGGCAGTCATCATATCATTGTTTAACCAACTTAACATCACGGTTTACAACCCCTAATGAAGCCACAGCTGAAGTCACCTCATTCCAGGCTTGTGTCTTATTGCCAGGCCTCACATCCCTACCACCATGGATGATGCTACGGTGGGCTTGGACTTCTTTGAGGAGTGTTTATGTCTCCTCTTGGCTATAATTGTGGGCCCTCTGCTTTGGCACAACCTGTTGGCCTGCCAACGGTGCCTGGGGTTCCTGGCCTCCCTGTTCTCTTCCTGGGGTCGGCCCCTCATCCCCACTACCTCCTCCCCTGGGATCAGGCCACTGACCCTCTACTCCTACACCTTGTGTGTCTACATCTGGGGGCACATCCCTCACCCCTCCTGCTCTCCTCCACCTGAATCTCCCCTCCCTAACCTGCTGCCTCATCTCCATACATCTATGTCTCCTCCTCTCCTCACTCTCCTCCTTATCTGGTGTTTCTCTCTCTAACACTCTCTATTTCTCGCTCTAACACTCTCTATTTTCTCTCTCTCGCACTCTCACTTGCTCTCTCTAACACTCTCTATCTCTCTCTAACACTCTCTATCTCTCTCTCTAACACTTTCTATCTCTCTATAACACTCTCTATCTCTAACACTCTCTATCTTTTTCTCAGTCTCTGTCTATCTCTCTCAAAAACCCACCAACGTCTAGACCTGTGTGTTGACTTTGGCGTCCTCCCCTTCCTATTGGTTAATTGACCTGTGATAGGATCGCAACTTACGGCCTTGACTGATTTTGGCATACTTCATCGGATCTGATACCCGGAAGCGTTACAGGTGAAAACAGGCTTTCTGGGCTTGAGGCTTCAGCATGTAACTTGCGCCCTTGCTCAATTGAATAGCATTGTAATCGGAAAAACCCTGCTGCAGACATACAGCCTACTGCGATAGAGTTGCTGGCTTGCAATTGAATGGAGGCCTAAGGATCTGAAAAGGCTGAAGTTAACGTGTACCTGACTTCTACATAGCTCAGTTTTCTGTATATAATTGGACCTTGAAATGGCAATAAACCCTCTTTCCTAGAAGCAATAGATGTGATCTTATTCTTTTGGGGTATTTAGACATTATAATCTCCAATGGAACAAAATGTAAAATGTATTATTGCAGTGAACACAGTATTTAGAGGACACTTGTAATATAGGGTCCATTCAAAATGTGAGAGATTGTCTTGTAGAAAATGCTAAAGTACAGCTATACAAGGTAACAGGACTGCATTTAAAAACAATTGTAAAACAATGAAAAGAGCTTCAAATAATTTTTTACACATTTTCTTTGTGTTGATTCTCAACACAGTGATGCAGAGCAGTTTTAATGACTTCAGTGGCTCCAGAAAACATCCATGGAGATCCTCATCAATACAAATACAGGCTCTGTATACTTTGTTATTGTTCGCTATACTTTATAAGCCTTACACTGTCTCCTTTGACCCCCATGTCTCCTTTGAAGCCAGGGAAACCATCTTCACCCTGTTATGAACCAAACATAAATATTATACAACAATCTAAACTCAGATTGTACAGGCTGGATTTATTGACAATGCTTGTTTGATTAATCAGCTTTAGTTTTTTTTATTTATAGTACAATCATTACTTTTCTTTGTGAATAAATTTTCATACCATTACAAGCTGAATCATATTGTGTCTATGCTTTCCATAGAACTGACTGAATATCTTATTTGCATCCAATGACACCCCCCTCCCCCAGGTGACAAATCTGGGACAAAACAAAAACAATGTATGCCCTCAATAAAGCATAATTGCATATAATAGTTAAGTTTAAGGCTTTATTTATCTATTTTACCTTCTAAATTATTTTGCCCATAATTAAGTTATTAACACAATAACATTTTTTGTGCATAATTAAGTTATTAACACAAGTGGGTTTTTGGGATGAGAAATAGTGTAGACAATTACATTAAATATAGACAATATGGAATGGTTTTGTCCTCCTCTCTCTCCCATTCTCTCTCTCATTCCTACCTTCTCTCTCTCTCTCTCTCTCGCATTCCCTCCTTCTCTCTCTCCACCCCTTCTCTTTCTCTCTCCTTCTTATCTCTCCTTCTCCCATCTCTTTCTCTCTCTATCTGACTGTTGTTTTACTGTTCTTTTTCTTTAATATACTTTATTACTTCCTTTTCTTCAATATACTTTATTTTCTGTTAAACTTTGTAAAGTATAAAACATACTCCTTTGGTCTACAGTGGCCCTAATGTTGTTAAATTGTTATATACTTCACAAACATATTTCCCCCCCCCAGTCTACAGTTGTCTATTGCCATTTCTCAAGTGGCACTGCATAGAAATAGATATATGAATAGTATAAAAGGGTTTACACAAAATGTAGCTGTTTCGAAAGAAGAACACTTGGTGTAATTGTTGGTATAATATAGCTGTTACTCTTGAACAATACACCCAACTTGTCTGCATAATTAATTTACTTAAACAGATGAAGCCTTAACCATACCCTAGAAATTCATCAATTACACCATCCTTTGTCTGTACCAGTAATATATTAGAACACTGTGGGGGGAATATCTTTCATCTCATCTAAACTTTTAAACATTTAAATAATATTAATATATTTTTAGAATACAATGTCAGTTAAGAAATTGCATGTTATATGCAAGACTATAATTATTGAGATATTCAGAATTGCTCCTTTATGCTTATAAGTGGCTCAATGTGCTAATTTGCAGCTCAGAGTGCTTCATATGGCTTGGGCTGCGGATCTCACTGCATGATTACCTTAGGGGGGCTTCTATTGAATTAAGAATAACCCCCAAAAATTATTTCTGGGAGACAGAGTTCTTTTAAAGGGATATGTAAGTGACCTGGATTATGAGTGCATCTGATAGAGGAGAATTAGTAGTACATATTTTTCGACTAATCGGTATCAGTTTATTAGGAAACATTTAAAGCCCAGCTCACTTACATATCTCTTTAACAAATATTTGCATTTTTACACTATTATATGGTCTTTTCAGGTATGTGAAACCCACATTTGCAAAACATAAAGAAATCTCCAGGTACCTGAAGCAGCAGCAATTGTTCCCAATACCATTCTCTATAATATGCAGATTCAGCCTTATTACAATGCTTTGACTTCTCTTTTTGTTCCACAGATACTGTCCCTTGTTTATACTTCATGACACTCTTGCCCTGTGCTCAATAACTGGTCAATCTTCTATCTTTTTTTTTATTACATTTTTCCTAGTATTTAGTTAAGTTTATTATGTTACCTTTTCTATAGCTACACAGGGATTTGAGTGGCACTCTATAAACAAAGTTATTATTTCCCATTTCCCTTGTTCTCGTTTATTGTTTACAATCATTATTTTCGAGTCGTTGTATCTCATACTCTATTATGATAATTTAGCATCTCGTTAAAGGGCCAGTGTTTGCATTTTTCATGTTAAAAATATTTATTATCAATATTTAGCATCTCGGTAAAGGGCCAGTGTCCACATTTTTTATGTTAAACCTTTTTTTTAGATCACAATTAATTAATATTAAATGTATTACATTGCATACAGCAGCAAAGCAAATCTTGAGCCACAAAATATCATTTTAAAACATTGTTTACCTCATTAATGGCCACTGATGTACCCCTCCCCACCACTCTTATTGTCTTGAGCACTTCTGAAAGGAAGTGGAAGATTTCAATTGCGATAACATTGATTAGGCTGTCTTGTAATACTTGAATAACGTTATCGCATATGAACTCTTTCACTTTCTTTCGGTAGTGCTGAGGTATGGAGGGGTACAGCAGTGGACCATAATGAGGTAAACTGTTTTTAAATTATATTTTCTGGCTACAGCTTTGATTTGCTGCTGTTTGCACATTGCTTATTCAAGTTAACGTTAAACTAAAAATTTGTTTTTACATGTAAAGTACTTACACTGGTCCTATTTTTACCTCTGCATTTTTTAGTCATATCTCTTTTCAATTTCTTCACTCTTCCTTTGTTCATTTAAATTTTTATTTTCCATCTTCATTTTTTTTTCTTTGCTAGCTTCCTTTTCTGATGCTTTATTATACTTGTTCTGCATTATGTTTTGCTTGGTTATGATGAACCTTCACTGCTTGAGCCATTCACTTTTATTTTGCTATTATTTGCTTTAAAAACATTATGATCTGTTAATACCTACACACTTTAATATATTATATTTGCAGTGGGTGGCCATTGTTGAGGTGATCACCAAACATTTCTACCGTGCACTCACCTTTTCTCCTTTGCTTCCCTTTGGCCCTCTGACTCCAAAAGCTCCCTGTAAAACAAGCCAATATGCATATCAATATATTAAGAGTATTTCAATTGTATATTATAAATTTGAATAAGTTTTAAAGGACAAATTCTGCCTATTAAATTTCTTTTATATTGCTGATCACTCTTAGAGAAGATTAACTATAATCTAACAAAACCAGCCCACTTTGCCAATTACTCCTCTATGTTTGTGAAGAGTGGTAGTGATTTTTGTCACTGACACTTGGCTCTGAGCTGATAGGGTCAAAAGTTCCATCTCAATAGCCAATCAAACTGCAGCAGAGTTCTAAATTGTTACAGTCATGTTTTGTGTTCTTCAGCAGCTAGCATCACCTAACATACATCTTGTAGCAATAAAAGGCAACACTTAAAGAAGTTCAAATATATGTGTAAAGGTTTTAAGTGAACTGTTTCATATAAGACTGGACAGAAAAAGACATGTACCTTAGCAACAAAAGTGTTTATTCACACATAAACATATATAAACTCATATACATCCATCCATTGAACACCTACATACAATAAGTATATATAGGAAAATGGAGACAAAATTATAGATATGTGAACAACGTCTATTGCAAGACTACATCTGATCAACCTTATTCTTCATTTTGTACTTTGATTATGTATCTATGAAAGATATAAAATATCTATGAAAGATATAAAACTTATAATTTACTGTATTCTAAGTGGGAACAATTTACCTTGAACCATTCTACATGTTCTCAAACATCAAACAAAATACAACTGACACTTGTAACTAAATATGACATAAAGCAAACATGCATGCAGGTGCATGCATAATGAAAAAATACATAAATCTGGAAAAAATCTAAAATGAACTCACAAGCACACTACAAAAATGCATATACAAGAATGAACATGAACAAATGCACACAAACACATGTGTGCGTATGTATGTGTGTATATATGTGTATGTGCACATGTATGTACATACATGCATATATATGTAAATAAGTGTATACATATATATGTATATAATTGTGTATGTATATACCAATATACATATATGCACACATATACTTATTCATAAACACACACAATAACTGTATTGCTTTACATTTTTATCAAAAGTTCAAAAGAACGCTTTCAAAATTCCCTATGTTAGACAATGTGGGCAAACACTTACCTTAACACCCCGTGTGCCTGGGTATCCAATAGGACCAGGAGAACCTGGAAGACCCTGTTAAAAAAAGAAACAACTAATTAATCAGTCAAAAGTAGGGGAAGAAAAGCAAGAAGGACACATTAAAAACATCAATAAGAAAAGGGATATACTTTTTAAATTGATAATTAATATGTAGACATTGTTAATTCATTTCCTGTAACGTATACAATTTATTTACAATTTCAATTTCAGGTACATTTACATGTCACCAATGGAAAATAACAGAGAAATTGCTAAAAAGAAACAGTCTGCCAAAATCGTCTACCGTTGTCTTAACTTATTTATAAACTGTGTCAGGGATATATTTTATGGAGGACTTTAGTGCATATAGCCACTGACTGACTGGTCAAGAAATGTGAGAGAAGAAGCAACTGTCAACAGGAATCTCATGATAGGTACCAACAATCTGGCCTCCCTTTCAATTCAAGTTTCAAGGCTCAAAGAGTACTCAGTTCAACATTTCCTCACCCACTATTAACACCTGCCACTGTGCAGTCACTGAATTTAACTCCAGTTTACCAACCCTTTTTCAATGGAAAATTTGGGATGGGTAAAATGACAAAAACGAAGATACCAAAAGAGTTAAGCACAACTAGTTCTCATATAAGAACGGTTACCTACCTAAATACATTAATGCTGTGGAATATGTTGGTGTGTTACAAACAAAGGATGATAATACTCTAGATAAGACAAATCATTTCTCAGAATAAATACATTATTAAATGCAAGATACTAGGTTCAATTTATCTCTTTCTATATTATTCTTTCTATATTATTCTGCACAACAATCATTTAATATATGGTTGGTAAAAGAGCGATAGAATTAAATGGTTGTTGTGATGAACTACCTACTCATAAGGTCCACAACACAAGCTGGGAACCCGCTCTATGCTGATGAGAGACAGTAAGCTTGAAACAGCTGTACATGGATAGGATACTCGGCTTGTGTTTAATCCAACCTCGGCTTTGCAAAAAGGCTGTGTATGGAGCTTAAAGGAAGCCATGTTTGATAATGGCTATGGATTGAAGAGTGAGGCATTTGTGGGCACATTTGCATGTCCACAAGTGTAATAACTGTTTTTTGTGGAATTCTGAGCTGGAAGCAGGGTTTTTACTTGTTTTAGACACTCAAATGTGAACACAGACGTACTATTTATTTACTATATTATTCTGCATAGATCATTCATCTGTGTCTTAAAATGTTACACTGATAAAAGCTCAAACAGAATAACATAGGAAGCTGAAGATACCCTTATGTTTATGTCAAAATACAATGATTTATGGTTCTAATTCTATAGAAATATTCTTCCTTCTGGGATTTTTCAACTAGGTTAAATTTATCTCTTTATATATAATTCTTTCTATATTATTCTGCACATATCATTTATCAGTGTCTTAAAATGTTACACTGATAAAAACTCAAACAGAATAATATAGGAAGCTGAAAATACCCTTATGTTTGTGTCAAAATACAATTATTTATGGTTCTAATTCTAAAGAAATATCCTTCCTTTTGGGATTTTCACAAATAAATGGCTGACATGATAAGCCCAAAGCAGTGACAGACAAGTCCTATAATGACAAGGTGTGCATAGAACCACCTGCAAGTTCAAACACACATGTAACACCTGGAAAGGCACACCCAGCTAAAGATTGCTTCAAAAAGTAAAAAAAATGGTAGTAAGGCCAACAATGGTGGTAAAGGCCTGGAGATCTATTACTCAATGGCTTTAGAAAAACTTTTATTATCTTCACTAGATTTGTCATACCCTAATAAAGGAATTTTGTATCAGTCATGCAAAAGTGTTAAAACATCAAAAATTCACATACATTTTGACTAGATGTAAGATGCATCAAACAATCACTAGTAGTGGGTTTTATATCTTATACAGTTATGCCCCCTTATTCATGTCCAATCATACCAAATCTGTAGTTTAGCAGGCTTACTAGTGTTAAAAACATTTATAAACACTTTCAAACAATGAACATTGGTGGGCAATGATAATAACGAAATTTATTTTTTTACCAGTGAAGGAAATTATTTGGTTTTGAAGAGCCAAATAATAATAATAATAATAATTGAAAGTGAGGCAATACAATTATTGTTACAGATTGGAAATGCAGCTAAGCATGGGCAAGTTCTAATAATGGTCGATTTTAATTACCCTGAAATAAACTGGATAAATGAACTAAGGGGAGCAGGTTCTTGAGTACACTCAGGGATCATTATCTGGCGCAGGTTATACAAGAACCTTACTAGAAATTAGGCTATCTTGGATTTAGTTATCACAAATAATATTGATATAGTATCAAATGTTGAAATAGGGCAAACTTTGGGAAACAGTGATCACAACACAGTCTCATTTGAGATTGAATAAAAAAAAACATAACTGTAAGGGGCTAACGAAAACTCTTAATTTTAAAAGAGCAGATTTTAACAGTCTAAGGGCAGCAATACAACGTATAGACTGGGACAGAGAACTGTCAGGTAAAAATACTGAACGTAAATGGACAACTTTCAAATCCTTACTAAATAAACATACTTATCACCATATACCAAGTGGAAATAAAAGTAGAAGGAGTAATTCACAACCCATGTGGCTTAACAATGAATTAAAGATGAAGGGACACCGCAACATAATGGGGCTACACTACCTTTACTAAATAATTGGTTAACGCAGGAAGAAATACAAAAGAGGTTGGAGAAAATAAATGTTAATAAAGCCCCAGGTCCTGATGGAATACATCCAAGGGTACTGAGGGAGCTGGGGTCTGTAATAGCCAAACCATTATATCTAATCTTTCAAGACTCACTCACTACAGGGTCTCTACCAGATGACTGGAGAAAAGCAGAGGTGATACCTATATTTAAGAAGGGATCTAGAGCAAATCCGGGGAATTATAGACCAGTGAGCCTCACTTCTGTAGTTGGGAAGCTTTTAGAAGGGTTAATAAGGGACAGAATACAAGAATATGTCTATTTGAACAGGATCATAGGTAGCAGTCAACATGGATTTATGAAGGAAAGGTCGTGTCAGACCAATCTAATTAGTTTTTATAAGGAGGTTAGTAGGAACTTGGATCAGGGCAACTCAGTGGATGTAGTCTTTTTAGATTTTTCAAAGGCATTTGATACAGTGCCACATGGAAGACTAGTGAGCAAACTAAGGGATACAGGAATTGCAGTAAATATCTGCTCATGGATCGAGAGCTGGCTAAAAGACAGGAAGCAAAGGGTTGTTGTAAATGGAACATACTCCGATTGGTCTAATGTGATAAGTGGGGTTCCTCAAGGTTCAGTATTAGGTCCTCTCCTTTTTAACATATTTATTAATGACGTTGAGGTAGGACTCGAATGTAGTGTCTCCATTTTTGCTGATGACACTAAGTTGTGCAAGGTAATAAAATCAGATAATGATGTACTTTGCCTACAAAAGGATTTGCATAAATTAGAGAAATGGGCGGCTAAATGGCAGATGAGATTTAATACAAATAAATGTTAAGTTATGTATCTGGGAAGGAAAAATAGCCATGCAATTTATAATCTTAATGGATCAGATATTGAAAGGGATTTGGGAGTACTCGTGGACAACCACCTAATGCTCAATGCCAAGCAGCATCTGCAAAGGCAAGTAAAATATCGGCATGTATTAAGAAGGGTATAGAAGTTAGGGAAGCAAATATAATTCTTACACTATACAAATCCCTAGTACTCCCTTATTTGGAATATGAATTTTGGGCACCACTACATAAAAAGGAAATTTTAGAGCTGGAAAAAAGTACAGAGAAGGGCAACACAACTAATAAGAGGAATGGAGGGGTTAAGTTATGAAGAAAGACTAACCAAATTAAACTTATTTTCTCTAGAAAAAAGGTGTCTAAGAGAAAATATGTTTACCTTATATAAATACATCCAGGGTCAGTAAAAAGATTTGTCAAGTGAGCTTTTTGTGCCAAGAGGTTTTCAACTGACAAGGGGACATCCTTTGAGATTAGTAGTAAAAATATTTCACCTTAAAGAAAGAAAAGGGTTCTTCACAGTAAGGGTGGTTAATCTGTGGAATTCTCTACCAAAGGAGGTGGTGACAGTGGCTTCGATAGATAACTTTAAAAGGGGATTGGATATATTTTTACATAAAAAGGGCATTAATGGCTATCCAGGATAAATAGAGAGTGAGTATTGATCCAGGGATGAATCCGATCGCCATTATCTGGGGTCAGGAAGGAATGTTATATTTTTTTCCCTGTTAAGACAATTGGCAAAGTTTCACTGGTTCTTTTTTTTCTGTTTGCCTTCCTCTGGATCAATTAACAATAAATCTGTGTATTGCAGATCAGAGATCTAAAAAGGTTTAACTTGATGGACTTGTTAATATGTAACTATGGTAATTGGAGCCATGACCATTCAGAGGACAATGATAACAATGGACAAATATGTTACAGGCAAAGAAACAATCCAACAGAAACAGAGTCCTTTGGTTGTTTTTCTCAATATATTATGTTTTGGTCCAATATTCACCAGAGAATAAACTGACTTCTAGACTGCTAGTCTTAAAGTGCATATCCCTTAGCTATCAACTTCCATGAGTGCAAAATATATGCAGAAATATCAAGCATCATGTGGGGAATGTATTAAAGAGTCAAGCCACAGGTAAACATAACTCACCTAACTTACCCTTTAAATTCCTTCTGTCTGTTAGGTTTGGTTAAACAGGATTTGTTTGAGGATGCCCTAGCTTAGATTTCCATGAGGTCATATAGTATTGCTTGGAAAATATGACCAATTAAAAGGAAAGCCAAAATAAGTATTGGAAGTAAAGAGGTTGTGTCAAGCTGCTACAAGATATGTATACATGAAATAAGTCAAATACATCCAGAGCAAGAGCCAATGCAAAGTTTGCAGGCTTAGCCTTATTCTCAAAATGGCACAAAGAAGTCCACAAACACAAACTGATAAGAGGCTCGTAATGAGTTGGGGAAGATCAGAGGGAAAGCATGCCAGCAATAAACATCCCATAAAATTGGAAAACCTGCAGCAACTTGACTTGGCTATCGACACTGTTTGTTCAGATCAGTGGGAAGCACAGCTGGTTAACAAAATATTTGTTTGTTGGCACATTTCAGAAGACTAAGAAACAAGGATTTAGTGTCCTCTTTGAAGGCAACAGACAACACTGGAAAGCTCATATTTAATTTATTCATTTAGAAATTTCAAGGGTGAACACATACTGGCAATGTGACATGTTTTCTGTAATCACATGTACAGAAGGTGGCAGTAATATTTCAGTGTAGAGGTCTAAGTGTCATTATTTCTATTCAAGTCATTTTCAAGACCATTCATTATGGCTGTAGGTTTAAGCCAAGAACTGTACTGCAACAAAATGCCAATTATTAGGGCCAATATCCATACTACAACTAAATAGTGATTTGTAGAGCTGATATGAACCTGAGTAGAAAGAAGTCTAATGTCATTATTCTATGATCTAGAGAGACACATTTAAAAAATGAACTCAATAAAGACAGCATTACCTTTGCTTGAGATTTACAGGAAAGGGAACCAAGCACTGATGTGATATTTGGAATATAATTATTTAGTGCTAGGAAAGCCTTAAGAAAGAGTCCATATGATTATATTATCTGTCTCTGTGACGTCTATGCTGTGTATATTGTAATTATGGGTATACTTACTTGGATTCCCTTCTCTCCAGCTGGTCCTTCTCTCCCTGGATGTCCCTGTAAACCAGACATAAAATAAAGGACTTGAAGCAGATAATGTTATTGATACACTTATAGAAGTTAATTTAAATGTACTCTCTCACCTCAAAATATTTTTTAGGCTATTTTTAACCTGAAAATCTACCTACATACATTGTACTAGATATTTGTTTCTAAATTGAATTATTTCTGAGGTAACTAGTATTGTTTCTACTGTATTCTTATGTAAATGACTCCCAAATGCTAATTAGCTACATTGATGTGGTAATTAAGATTGCCATCTGCTTGTCTGTCTCTGTGGTGGCAAAAGCATTGTCCCCTTTCAGTGTAGTGTTGTTTTAATGAATATGTTCACTTAAAGAGCTACTAAAAAATAAAAATAAAACTTTATATTTTAACTGTGTAGTTTAATTTTGCTTTCTTCCCTTCTGCTACCTATTACTTTGTCAGTTGTGTGTCCTTGTAAACTAATTACCTTGATGACACTGGCAGATGTAACTGTCACATTTCTATTGTGAAGACACATTCTTTGCATTCAAACTCTACTCTCACCTCAGGAAGTTGATCTGCTGAAGCCAAAATGGTAGATTCAACAGCAGCATAATTGAAGATTATAAATTAGAGGCTCTATTCTTTTTTTTTTTATTCCAAAAAAGATTTGACCACAGTGTTTCTTTAAAGTGATATCATAATTTAAAATTAGCTTATGTTTTAAAGCATATGGAAAATGCTCTTACGTTACAAAATTGCCTATTATTATATGTTAGTCTGATAACACATTCAACCTCAACCCCTTCGATTTCTCTCATAAAAAAGAAATTAGAATGTTGCAGGTTTTATTTAGAGCTATAAAGTAATTTCTACCACCAGGGAATCGTGGAATGTGCATGGTTTACTAAAACAGGGCCTCATTCAAATGCGATTTGGCCAATTGAATAGGGCTCTATATAAGCACATAGCATATTTTTACAGAAGTTTTTAGTTAGTGAACATCTATCCAAAAGCAAGGTCTTCCCTAACTAAAAACTTTTGTAAAAAAAATATCTTATGTGCTTATTTAGAGCCCTATTCAATTGGCCAAATCAAATTTGAATGAGGCCCACAGTTCATTCTCTTTAGTACATATTGGAATCTGGAATAAAATACAAGTAAATAACTATTGCACTGTACATGCTGATTTAGTGCATTATCATTGTATTATGTTCTAACCATTTTGGAACTAAGATAAAATGTCTCAATGCATCAACATTGTTTGCTTTTATTTCAAACGTATATTTTTTGATATAAAGGTACTTACGGGTGGTCCATCGGATCCAGCCAGACCTGATATTCCCGGCTTTCCTTGTGGACCCTTAAAGAAAAGAGGATTGATATGTTGATTGTTTCTCTTGAACAATTAACAGTAGATTAGCAAACCAACAAAATTAGCTGCTGTGTAAACCATGGGCATAAAAGAAGTTTTAGAGAAAATCTTGATTTTGGCAGACTTTATTAGTCTATGAAACCTGATAGTCATATTTCCTTTTCAATGTACAAGAGGGTGGTTAAAGGCATATCTAATTTCCTGTATTGTAAATAAATCTGGTAAAGGAGAATCAGTAGTGTATGCAAACATTTTTTGCATGACAAAATACCAAAATAAACATTAAGAAATTCACCCTGATGTTTGCTAAATCTTTTGCAAGCAGCTTTTGTTAGTTGACACCCCTTAACATTCCTTCTAAAATTGGCATAAAATTCATAATTTGTTTGGGTCAATTGCAGACTGTTAATACATTTTAATACATTGTCACAATCAGTGATGGCAGTTTGTGCAGAAGGGAATCATGGGATGTGTACTCCCCCAGTAGAAGGAAGCAGGAGGAGCCACACACTGATTTGTAGATCTCTGCATTGAGCTGCTGCTGCCTTGATGGTTAGTAAACGGGTAAAATCCATACTTGAATGCAGTGTTTCTATTGGTAGGTACACTGTGCCTATGTAAGCAGCTCTGGGATGTGGAAAACAAGTTTTATTTTAAAAGAAAATAAATCTGTACGTGTATAGAATGACTCAATGTAATATGTGTTTCTAATATAAGAGCAGTATGTGTTAAAAAAGGAAATAAAAGGGAAACTTAGATATGCCTTTAAAGAGCATGATAAGCAAGGCTTGCAATTATATTTCAAACTGCCTCTACTGAGCCTATGGGCGGGAGGGGAGGGTGTCCTGTTTCTAAATCCACCAGACAGGAAAGAAATCCCTCCCTTCTCCCATTCTTGAATAGATAATAAAAATTAGCAGAAATCACTCATTCAGTAATTCAGTGCATACTTCAGGCACAAGCAGCGTCTACTAAAATAAACAATACCTGCAAATACTTTTATGCTCACAGTTTACACAGCTGATAATGGTGTCAATTTGTTACAAACATCTGACATTCTCCTAATCTACAGTGATCATTTAAGCCTGGAGTTTGATAGTTCCTGAATACAGTGACTAAAATCTTGCGGTCTCTCATAACCTCCTCCACTCTCATCTAGAAGGCTTTTCTATGTTGTACCAACATTTTTTAAACTCGGTAACCAGATTCCAATTAAATCGCTTTTATCAACAATCTAATTTGAAAACTTTGAGTCTGACATAATTGTGCAGGACTCTGGGTGTACCAAAGGTAATTTGGTGAAGGTTACATGTATTGTTGTAAGCGGTTTGCTTTTGATCTTGTGTGGATGAAGGGGGTAGTTGTCAAATTCTAAAAAGATTCAATTACTTAATAAATTTACCATCTTCACCTTCTCCACCCTCCCACCAGTGATAGATACATGTAAGTACACTCGTTAGACTTCAATAAATTCACCGTCTTCACCTTCTCCACCCTCCCACCAATGATAGATACATTTAGGTACACTCGTTATACTTCAAGCAGTGAGCTGTGTGAAACCAGGCAAGGCGGACAAACAAGTAAATACATATAAGTAAAGCTGTCAAAAAATCTATTTTTCTATAAAATAAAACTGCTAATGTTGTTATTTTGTTACATGCTTTATGTGCTTTAGCTTTGCTTCATCTATCTACTATCTACACGAGCAGTGTAACATCTGCTTCCTATGCTGCCAGGCTGTGGGGCTTACACCAATTGTAGCAACTGCAATCTCTGGGGGAAAACAGATTATTTGTTCTCAGTGAGTGTGTGGTTGTGTTTCAAGATGAGAAAATTACGTTGCTTCTTTCATTTTCAGTCCAATGGTATGCTCCTACATAACACTTCTTTATCACCCTTACAACACCAGTACATAAACTGGTCATAATACACTTAGGAAGCCCCATAGGCTTCTAGAAAATAACTATTTTAATGAATGAACTCACAACAGTAGAAAGATTAGAAATATGTATTTTTTACATGAACTTACCTTTTCTCCTGGCATCCCAATGTGACCTTGAGGTCCTGGAAGACCCTACACCCAAGCATAAAATGGAATAATCATTAATATAGCATCAACATGTGTCTAATAATGTGAGTGCATAAGCATCAGTAGCATTAAAGAGACTCTTTAGGCAAAAATATATTAGTTTTATATAATAATTGTATCCACCTTAATGAAATTCTCATATAATACACATACTTCACTTACTTCTAAGAAGCCACCAAAGTGAAAATTGCTCAGCTTTTAAAGCCTCTACTTGTCTACCTGTTGTCTGTCACTCTCAGAGGGAAGGGCCTTCACACTACCAGTATCTCATGTTGATCAGACAGATAGTATGCCACTGTTTGTTAGCAGTATGAGACTGGCAGTATGAAGTCCCTGCCCTCTGGGCATGACCTTTACCGTAAAACATGACACCCTAAATGACTGAAAACTGTAAGAAAGTGGGATGCTCCAGGATATGTTACTCTGTAAGCTTAGTAGTAAGTGAAGTATAAAATGTATTACATTGGTGAGGATAAAATTAATTCACTCACCTTGTTGAAACATTTATATAAAACAAACAAAAAGAACATTTTCCTAAAGGGTCTCTTTAAAAATCATTGTGGTAACACTTCTTTAGTTATAGAAATAGGCTATACTTTTCCTGTGTCCTCCGTCAAAATATAGAGATCACATGTATAGATTTTGTAGAATGACATAGCACAGTATCAATGCGGTCCCACAAGTATCTACATAGATAATAAGCTGTGGCGGAGCTATTGAAAGGAGGCCTGTTGATGGAAAATAACTTCTATACAAGGTCAGTGCCTGTAGGGGTCAATTGAGGCAAAAATATATGTAGGTGGTCATTCGATCACCTTTGAATAAAAATAAGTAACTGCCCCTCTCCACTACTAAATTAAGGGTCGCCCTTTACTCCAGGTAGCAGAGTGTCCCTTCCCTCTGGTGATTTGCACTCTGCCACTAATAAGGTTGTAACTGTTATACTGATTCTATTTCAAATGTATTGATTCTACAATCCTTGTTTATCACATGGACAAAAGCTTCTGTTTTAGAACTGATGGTTCTATTTCCAAATCTCCCACCATTCCTTTTTTTTGTTACATTAATATTTTATTTAGTTAAATAATAATAATAAATAATAATAAAGTAAATAATAATAATAAAGAGAAGCATTATCTCTCGAAAGCTCGTCACTTTATTATGAATATGTTTGTCCAATAAAAAAGGTATCACTATTCACTGCAATACTCTGATTATTCAACTATATATATATATATATATATATATATATATATATATATATATATATATAATGGGACTTAAATGGATGTGTACCACTTCATAATATGGACTCTAGACACTAAATCATTGCGCTAAGTGTCCACATTCACTGTAGTTGGAGAAAAAGAACAATATATGTCTTCCGTACCGGCATATTCTAATGACGTGACAAGCATGTCATGTCACGTCATTAGCATACGCGGGTACAGAAGACGTGCTGCGGCATCAGGATCAGCATCAGCTCATTGAAGCTAAGTAGCAAGTAATGAGAGAGGGGGATAGGGATTGGAGAGGGTGCAGTAAGGAGGAGGTTATGGGGGAGAGAAGGTGATGATGGGGGGAAGGAGGAGGATGATGATAAGGGGGGGAGGAGGAGGATGATGAGGGGGGAGGTGGATGATAAGGGGGGAAAGGAGGAGGTTTAAGGGGGGAAAGGAGGAGGATTAATGGGGGGAAGGAGGAGGATAACGGGGGGAAGGAGGAGGATTTTTTTTTGGTCTCGAGTATAAGCCAAGGGGGGCTTTTTCAGCATAAAAAAATGTGCTGGGAAAGTCAGCTTATACTCGAGTATATACAGTAAATAATTTTTTCCCCTTTTGAGACAAAAGTTTCACTGTTTTTTTTTTTTTTTTTTTTTCTGCTTGCCTTCCTCTGGATCAATTAACAACTAATCTGCATATTGCAGATCAGAGGAGATCTTAAAAGGTTGAACTTGATGGACTAAAATTATTGTTCCAACCTCAATTACTATGTAACTATGTAACTGCAGGCTGCAAAGTGAGTTGGTTATGTATAGCCAAAAAAATAGCACCTATTTAAAAAAAAAGGGAATTATGGATCAATATTGCCTTCTCATATAATTTATGGGTTCTTACCGGGGGTCCTGGGTTTCCTTGTTGCCCATTAGGTCCTGTTTCTCCTTGAATACCCTATCAGAAAATCAGAAAAAAGAACAATCAGAAAATCAGAAAAAAGAACAATCTTTAATAACAATATTTTACAGAACACATTTTTTACATTTTTTGATAATTTCTCAAAAAGAGACAGTCAAACATGGTCTTTGTGGGATAAATATTATAATATTACAATTCAATAATACAGGATCAAAATTCTCTTCAACCAAATATTACAATATAATAATAACATTCAAGTCAAAAAATATATGTAAAATAATATATGTAATTTATGTGATATGTTTGTATATTTTATTGTTGTAATATAAAATAAAAAACATGTTTTAAAAAAAACATGTTTTATTTTGTCAAATGTAAACCATCAGTGAGTACACAAAAATGTGCAATAAAAAAATTAAAATAAATGCACTAGTACATTTCATTAATCTCAAAATAATATATATTAGATGTTTTCATACCTAGTAGTATTAGGAAGTGAAAGTATGCATCCTGATGTCTTTGTGTTAGGCGGAGATGCATATGGGTATGTGTCCTCATATTTGTGTATTAGGAGAAGATAAGAAGAGTTTGTCCTCATGTCTCTGCATTAGGAAGAGGTGTGAAGTATGCGCCATAGTGTCTGTATATTAGGAGCATGTGTGAGATATGTCTTTACATCGGTGCAGTATGAGGAGGTGAGAGGTATGTGTCCTGATGTCTGTGTTCGAGGAAGAGGTGAGTTATGTTTGTCCAGTTACTTGTGTAGTAGGAGGAGGTGAGAACAATGTGTCCTGATTTCTGTATATTAACAAGAGGGGAGTGATATCCAGTATATCCAGTTACTTGTGTAGTAGGAGAAGGTTAGTGATATGTGCCATGATGTCTGTGTACTACTACTACTAGTAGGTGGGAGGCATGTGTCCTGAGGCTTGTGTATTGGAGAAGGGAGAGGTACCTCTCCCTTCTTCCTATTAGATAGACAGGAGGACACACACAATGTGTGTTCTGATTACTATGTATTAGGAAAAGGTGAAGTGAGAGGTGTGTATCCTGATTAGGATTTAGTGAGATGTAAGTATTCTGTAGATGCATGTGTCCTAGTACAGATATATTGATAGTTTACTTACAATGTTTCCTTTTGGTCCTTGAGCTCCATCAATGCCATTCACTCCAGGCTGACCGGTAGGACCAGGTGGCCCCCGAGGGCCTACTAAACCACGTGCACCCTGCAAAAGAAGACAGTAGATAATTGTAGGGTAAATCAGCAGCTGCACATTTATATTCTCTCCTCAAAGTCACCTCAAAGTCTGTCATCCATTCCTTAAAGCAATCCAGCATTTTATAAAAATCTAAAAAGTGAAGGTCTTTTATTGGCACGAACACGTATAAAACAAACAAAAAAAATATTAATGGGACCTTCCCCAGTTTTGGATAAAATAATGGGTACCCCACTTGTGTATACTCCTAATAATGAACACTTGAAACATTACTGCATGTATGTGTATGTTCCAATAACAACATAGACCTTATTGTCAATGTACTTTATAAAAATTAAAAAAAAGTGTCATTGACTGCTTTTGTTCCTTATTCCACATTTAATCTCTTCTATGGCATAATATGAGGCCGCATATAAGTGTCAAATAAAAAAATGCTACATCTACTTACAGTACATAATAATATATATTTTTTAAATTGCATATTGTATGTTTCCCAGCTCTTTCTATATCTATCCAAGCCCTCCTCCAATCCTCCTAAACCCTCCTTGCAGCCCCCACCACACACATACACATATACTGTCCCTCCAAGCCTGTTATTGATGAAGTAAGTCATCACTGCCACTGGAAAGTGACTGCAATCTGTCTGGGGGGGTTGGAACAAGAGCACCATGCAGTATAAATAACTATTATACAAATCACTGTCTGCAAATTTTACAAGATCAATGCATGTATACTTTTTCTAGTTAAATACTGCAATATCAAATACCTTTATGGTTCTTAAATCAGGATTAGAACACCTAGTGATTATACAGGTTTATGCTGGTGGAACTGCTAAACATCCTTAAGGTACTGTCTTTATACAAGCATGGTAATAGGATTAAGGAAAATAGACATTCAACTTACAGCTTCTCCAGAAGAACCTGCTGGTCCATGTTGCCCATCACTTCCCTGGAAATAAACATTACGAGACATAATCAGTAAAGAAACATCACGTATATACTAAAAACTGAACAATGTACAAATAAGTATCATATCACCTTCCAGCTACAATAAATAAAAATATATGTGGCACTTAAAATAACTATATTAGACCATAACTACTTCATATATTAAGTCACATAGGGCCCCTATTCAATTGCAAGCCCGAAATTGACTTTATACTGGATGTAAGTCCGCGGGCTTGAAATCTGCAACAGTTACAGAGCAATTCAACTGATCAAGCCCACAACTACATGGCCTAAAGCCTAAACCATAAACCATGCACCCGTAAGTAGCATTTCAGAGCATGATCAATTAAGCAAGGCCGTAACTACCGATTTAGAAACAGACAATAATAAATGAGACCGTCATCATGACCTCAGTAAAACATGGAGGTTAAACGTCAATTAGCGTTTAGAAGTCTGATATGCGATCAGACTCGCAATCTGACAATGTACAAAATAATAAAAATGAATGACGATACCGTTCTAGTCCAAGTGGGTGTCCTGATATGTATTAACTCCTTGATTACCGAGATTGATATAACACAGAAACGGAACATAAAACAAAAATATTTTTAATTGCAGATTTGCAAGCTTGAGACTGTTGTGCAATTAATTCTAAGGTCTTTCATCGCTTTCCCCATCTTTTAAAGTGCAGTATTGATTATTTATTTGTATTTACAGTGCTATGATAAGGTGTTTAACCCCCTTGTGAGTCCTATCTGGTACTCTTAGGATTTCCAATTTACATTTGACACTTACGGGTGTGAAAACAATTGCAGGCTAGAGGAAATGTAGCAATTGAATAGCGATTTGCGATTGTAACATTTACGGGCTTGAAAGATCAAAGGTTTAGATGGGTTAGAGTTACAATTTGACAACAGCAGGGATTTTCAGCCTGTAACCCGCAAATAGCAATTAAATAGCAAATTAGGCTACATTACGGTCTCCAGTAACTAACTATTGCTCAATTGAATAGGGACCATAGTCTAGTAGTATTATTCTCATCCTAATGTAATTATCTTTATTTGATAGATTAATAGAAAGAATAACAATATACAACATACACGTTTAAGTCTCACAATATATATATACAGTCAAAATGATATTACTACTGTTAAAGAACAGTTCAATAAGAAACATGAAATATGTAATAAACCAACAACACTAGCATCTATGTGGGCCATGGACATAACATTCTTTAGAGAAAATAAATATTTTGAAAACTCTTTATGAGTACAGGAATCAATTTTGTGTTTGTTACTTCACTTCCTGAGAGCTGGATGTGGTTCTATATCTATCTTTTGAGGGAGGAGGGAACTGGGAGAGATCAGCAGTCTTTGTTAGATAATTGAATAAGAGTGAAATTAACACCACACCTCTTCCATCTCAGGCCTGGATCAGGAAGTTTGCATCAATAGATACAATAACTGCTCTAAAGAAATATAAACTCCCCTCTCATGGTGGACTCCAGGGTCCGTCAGAGGCATACCTATTTTTTTTTTAAAGTAGTTTTATTACATTTTTCCTGTTAATTACTGTATGCTTTTTGCACTGTAGAAGGGCCATTTAAATGATAAGGACAACCTTGGATTAGAGTAATGTTCTAATAGTTAAGTGACTTATGTAACTATATAGACATATCTCCACAGCTGCCCAAAGGACCACCATGGAAAGTCTTCCCCATGTTAATTGTTCAGGGGCCAGTAGGAGTAAGGAGGAGATGGGAACTACACTACAATCCTAAATGTTTAAAATGAATTATATGTTCCACACCCTCTCCCTTCAAAAATTGGATGCAGTGCTCTGACTTGAGCATAGAGTATACTCTTATGTATTCATTAAGCTCAGAAAGGAAGTGTTCAATCAAGTGAAAGTATCTGAGAATGTCAGTTACTTGGATATTATCCTACTGGGTATGCATTTACTTTTCCATGACATGAGTGGGATGTACTGTCTCATGACAGCCATGTCTACAACAACTTCTCTAGCTGAGCTTAAATGTTATTTTTCTTTTTACCATTTGATTAGTTTGGTGTACAGATGCTGATATCCCTTTGCTGTTACAGAGGTTTTGCATGTATTTAATAAATATTCTTAGAGGAAATTGCTGAAATTGCCTGAAGCATTTGCAGTGATCTGCCTTTGCTGCAAAATAGCAAAATGACCTCAGACAGCAGTTTAGACATTGACTCCTTATTCTGTAACTCTCAAACACTCTCTCTACGAAAAACAACAAAATAAAGTTACACAGCAGATGTTCCTGTTTATGGCAGAATGAAACATAATAACAAGTACTTTATCATTTGAATATTAAAAAAAATGTTTTCCTACAGTAAGCTTAAATTAAAGTTAGCAACTTTAAGTAGGAACGTGGATCAAGGTAACTCAGTGGATGTAGTCTATTTGGATTTTGCAAAGGCTTTTGATACAGTGCCACATGGGAGACTATTGGGCAAACTAAGGGATACAGGAATTGCCATAAATATTTGCTTATGGATTGAGAGCTGTCTAAAAGACAGGAAGCAAAGGGTTGTTGTAAATGGAACATACTCGGATTAAACTAATGTGGTAAGTGGGGTTCCTCAGGGTTCAGTATTAGGTCCTCTCCTTATTAACATGTTTATTAATGACTTAGAAGTAGTATTGGAGTATGCTGTCTGCATTTTTGCTGATGACACAAAGTTGTGCATGGTAATTAAATCAGAAAATTATGTACTTTCCCTCCAAAGGGATTTGCATAAAGTTATGCATCTGGGAAGGAATAATAGCCATGCAATTTATAATCTTAATGGAGCAAATCTAGGGGTATCAGATATTGAAAGGGATTTGGGAGTACTTGTGGACAACAGCCTAGGTAACAGTGCTCAAGGCCAAGCATCATCTGCAAAGGCAAGTAAAATATTAGCATGTATTAAGAAGGGTATAGAAGCAAGGGAAGCAAATATAATTCTGGCACTATACAAATCCCTAGTACGCCTTCATTTGGAATATAGAGTACAATTTTGGGCACAACAACATAAAAAGGACATTTTAGAGCTGGAAAAAGTACAGAGAAGGGCAACAAAGCTAATAAATGGAATGAAGGGTCTAAGTTATGAAGAAAGACTAACCAAATTAAAGTTATTTACTCTAGAAAAAAGGCGTCTAAGAGGGGATATGATTACCTTATATAAATATATCCAGGGTCAATACAAGGCTTTGTTAAGGGAACTTTTAGTTTCAAGAGGTTTTCAACTGACAAGGGGACATTCTTTGACATTAGAAGTAAAAAGATATTGCCTTAAAGAAAGAAAAGGGTTCTTCACAGTAAGGGTGGTTAATCTGTGGAATTCTCTACCAAAGGAGGTGGTGACAGCGGATTTGATAGATAACTTTAAAAAGGAATTGGATATATTTTTAAATAAAAAGGGCATTAAGGGCTATCCTGGATAAATAGAGAGGGAGTATTGATCCAGGGATGAATCCGATTACCAGTGTCTGGGGTCAGGAAGGAATTTTATATTTTTTTCCCTGTTGAGACAATTGGCAAGGTTTCACTGGTTTTTTTTCTTCTGTTTGCCTTCCTCTGGATCAATTAACAATAAATCCGGGTGTGGCAGATCAAAGGGGATCTAAAAAGGTTGAACTTGATGGACTAAAGTCTTTTTTCAACCTAAATTACTATGTAACTATGTAACTTTTACCTGCCAATTAGCCTGATCCACCCAATGAGCAATATCTCTTTTTTATGATGGTTCATTACAATAATTGCTAATTGTCTCCTGGGGCACTGGTCTAGTGTCTTCAGTGTAACCCATGTGAAAAACTAAAAACTGGGTATGCTCTGTCTCTCAAGTCTAAGATTGTTTTCCCTATATATGAGAGGAAGAATTAGTATTCAAACAATTCCTTCCGTGTTAATACATTTTGGTCACATTTTTGGGAGATTCTTCAAATTTCTTTTTCAGAAATATTTTACAAGAATTTCTTAGTTTAAGGCATCCAGGCCTAAAATTATTTTTATGGTAGCAGCATTTATTTGAATTATGGGTTATAGAAGTTCACCCTAAATTATAAGGGTGTAGCAGACCATCCTAAATGAAATATAATTTATCTTAACTATTATGTTACAGAAGGTACTGCAATTATAGGACCACTGCAGTACAAGAAGAAAGATACTTGTTTGGCAAGTACGTAACAAACTAACAATATTAGCAGCTGTGTAAAGCCATGGGCATAAAACTATTTTTTGGAAGGAGAAGTTTTTGAAGACTCTGTGCAGGAATCCATTTTGTGTTTGTTACATCACTTCCTCAAAGCTGAATCATGAGAGTGTGTGTTTTGGCTATCAAAAAAGAGAGGGGTTGGGAAGGAGGAAACAGAGCCCTTGTAAACATAATTGGATAAGACTCAAACTGACATCCAGTTCCTCTCACTGGCCAAGAAGCAGACCCCTTGCATCATTCACTGCAACAGTAGCTCTCCAGAAATGTAATCACCTCTCGCACACACAATTTCCACCAATGTATCACAAATATCTCCAGGGTCCTGCAGAGGCATCAAAATTATTTTTTTTCATTGTGTGGTGGTCCTTTAATGATAACGCATCAGAGCTACCCTTTAACTTTTAGAGCAATAGTAAGCATTTTTATTGGGATTTCAACCTTACCAGCATTCAGCATGATGATTTTTGGATTTTTTTTTTTTTTAACTTTAAGATCATTTAACTATGAGAATGCTACGCATTCAAAGAGACACTTAATTCAAGTACTTCTGCAGTCTGTATTGTCTTGTAGGGAACGAATAATGAACTTTCAAGAAATTGCATAGCAGTACCAACGCACACGTATTAGGCAAATACTGCAGATTAGTAGGAAAGCATTGATAGTGTACGAATGAAAAAATAAATCTTGTCTTGCATTGGTGCTACAACAAGTTCTTGTATTCGCTTGGCAGTAGTACAGACATATATAAAATCATACAGAACACTTGTGCCAAATAAGCCATACCTCCACGAATTATTGAGCCTCAACAGTGACCTATTCAAGAACACACCATTTAGCCTCATCTTCCTTCTCCCAAAAACTTTTCTAACGTTTCTACAAGGTTACAAAATATTTACTGTTCACTTGGAACAGGAGAGAGATTGGTCTGGGTGCTGGCTTTATTGGATATGCCACTGGTTGCCACCAAACCTTTGCAAGATGGAAGAACAACTCCAGACTGTGAATCAGTGCTATGCATAATTGTCAACTTGGTACCTGCCCATTCTGCCACTATAAATGGTAACTGGGAAACCATTAATAATGTAGTGTAAAGAGATGTTCCAATGCTCATAAAAAATCTGTACAAGTAATTATTAGGATTAACGGGGACTTATTTTTCACTTTTTATTTCAATGGATAAAATGCTTCAGTGAGGATTAACAGGAGCAACACCTGGTACTGCATTCTTTTCGAAGTAGTTTAAAACACTGTAATTGATGATTATACATGTTTTGGAGTGATGTCTGTTTTGGGGTATTTGTTAGAATTTAAAGATATTAGAGAAATGTCAAAATATTGACTAAGCTTCACAAAGGCTGCAGTGTCTGTTTACTACTAGGAAACATTTCAGTAAATTGGTGGAGTGGTGATATTAATCGGGTTAACCTGAAAGGATGTGTAATTTTTAATTAACTTAAGAAATAGTTAACATACCCCACAAACAATACTTTTTCAAGTTTGACTCAGAGCATAATTATGAAGGATAAAACTCACACATCAAGTTCTTTAATTAGAAGAAACAATATTTGTATGCCTCTGCATGACCCTGGAGAGATCCATGATAAATTAGTGGAACTTGTGTGTGTGAGAGGTGTGTTTACATTTATAAAGAGCTATGTTGCAGTGAATGATGCAAGGAGGTTGCTTCTTGACCAGTGAGAGAGAATGAGCATTGTGTTGTTTTCCACTGCTGGTGCAGTGTCACAAAATAGTGTGTACATATATACAGAAATTAATATACGGCTGCAAGACAATTGATTTGTTTATCTCATTAATCATGCTAATAATTTTTTTAATTGCTGTCTGTAAAGCCTGCCCCAGAGTTATTTTTTGCTGCCAATTTACTACACAGCTTTAATTGCAAATCTGAGCAGCTGATTTTAAACACTTTTTTAACTGACTTGTCTGCTGCAGATTGCAACTTGAATTTTACATTTAAAATAAATTGACATTTCTTCTCGATGGCCATCCTGGATTATTTCCCTACACTTCTTATGATTTTCTGATACTAGTAGGGATCGAAGGAGAATTGGGACCACTGAAAACCAGGCCAATCTTTATTGTGTTAATTGCAAAAATAAATTAATCACATTAATCATGCTATTAGTCATCATTAACTCCCAGCCCTAATATATACAGTGATATTTCTATCTGTAAGCACACCTAATACTATGTGATATACTGTATATATACATAAAAGACACATACAGATTTTGCGTTATATATGTGTGGAGTAATCTTAGGATAGGGATAAAGCAAGTAGAAAAGAGTAGTAATCAGTGGTGTGTGGGAAGCACAAATCTGAATGGGAATAGGGCAGCGTAAACTATAAATATAACATTACTATTTTAGGACCACCGTTGTTTTGCAATTGCTTGTAAAGTATTTTACAAAATAAAATATCAGTTGGTATGCAAGAGAGGAACATAGAAGCATTTCAGAGAAAACCTTGTATTTGGATTACTCTGATTGTGTCCATTTTAGACTGCTAGTATATCTGTAACTTGAGGTGACGGGTTATCCTAAGGAGTCTTATTCTCCCATTCAGTTCTGTTATCAAGGGTATTTTTGAAGAGGACATTTTGTAACAGAAATAAATACATAATCTTATCTGCATCCATTGTTCCTTTCACTTCTCCTTTTACAAAGACAAAATATCCATCATCACTAAAGCAAAAATTATTGCAATAATGAAAATGAAAGAGTGTAATAATGTATTTTAAGCTATGTAAACATATTTTGGCCATAATTAAGTAAAGTTTAAAAAAAAAGCAAACTATAAATATTACACTACAATGGTCCTTTAAATAAAAAAAAGTATATTTTCAGTGGCCCGTAAAAATTAGTATTGGAGATAAAATGAAACAATATTATAAGTATAAAATATTCCAGAGATAATTAACCATTAGTACATTGAGGTGCTTTTACATATAATTATGTATGTAACATCATAACTGATTACAAAATAGGCAACAGATACATATATCTAGATATAAATATTCTAATCAACACCCCGATGTAAGCACCTTGATGAGATGTCCTTAAGTGGTACTCTATCCATAAATCCAATGAGAATTAACAAGGGATAAACTTAAGGACAGGCTAACTGCCTAGATACTATATGTTATTATTCCAAATACAAGTAGGATAGATACTGATGAGTATATAAAGCCTTTCATATGTAAAGCTGCAGTATAATTGTGATACTCAATATAAAAGTTTATTTTAAATCCAACTCCCCAATTCCCTGATCTGTTAAATTAATATGCTTTTGAGTAATTATTATTATAATAGTTATTAATTATTCTATAAAAATTGTGGACATGCTTAATGTAAAATCTCTACCTGCATTACCAGAGTGCCTGTGTTCAATTTTAAATAATTTTACCAGTTTGATTGTTTTTACATATTAAAAGTTTGCAGTGGCGGTGAAACTGCCGATGCAAAGCACCGGGGCCCACAACTGGGTAGGGGCCCTCTTCTACTCGTGTAAAGAGGGACCCTTAATTTATTAGGAGAGAGAGAAGAGGCAGATAATTATTTTATAGAAAGTTGATCTGATCAACCTACATATATTTTTGGTTCTTTGATTAACTCTTACCTTGCATAGAGAAATTCTATAGAGAATTGAAAAGGAGAACCCAAAATTATTTTTCACTGTGGCCCTCCATTCACTAGCTCCACCTCCAGAAGTTTTAAAACATATTTTTGGCAAACAGCAATATGGTGCTATTATACATTTTCATTTGGGTATCAAAAGTTAAAATGTCTTGTTTTTATTTCACTACATGCAAAATTCATTATTTTCACCAAATACATATTGGCACAGTAAATATGCTTTCCATGCACATTTAAGCATGTGCTTTACGGGAATGCCATCTCATCACATACTGGAGTATTAGTCAACTTCTTCACTCTGAAACCCGTTGATTGAAAGCAGTTGACATATAAAATTGATTTGCCTTTTGCTCAAAAAATACATAGGGGCCCAACAGGCAATAACTGGATGCAAATACGGTATGATTTTAATTTCATCTTTGCTAACAGTGGCTTTTAGTCTATGCAAATTATTTTTACTTATCACCATCATCCCACTGACCTTTGCAAAGACTTGTTTGTAATGTTTGAGTAACTGAAAACAGAGCTTTTAAGCACCTGTTAACAAAATAAGGTTTAGATATGAAAACAAATACTTAGGCAGTTTATTATAATATTAAAAACAAGGACATTTCCATATACCTTTAATATAATTTGCTGGCTTTTTTTGTGAGAGCCTACAAAACGCTGATGTGTAACAGGTGAGATTTCTAATGCTTTCTTCATAGAATATGATGCAGCGTTCGTCTACATTTCAGGAATTTTCACTCACTTTTTGAAAACCCTTGCAGCACACACATTGGGGTCTAAGCAATCTCTGTGTTTCATCTATGAAGAACTTTTTGCGTTATTTCACAAAATTGTATCACAGGTTACAAAACATGGTGTGCTTGGCATAAAGCTACACAGACGCCATCTTGTTTTTTGAGCACTTTTCTAAATACTGCTAGTGTAGGGAGAGGTCTTCATTTCAGATCGATGAGAAAAATATATTTTTAACTGGATCATCCAAATGGGTCTAGTGCACATACTTTAATGGACTAGACGTAGAGCTATATTAAAAATACATTAAAAAGGACATGGTCAACAAAAAAAATTATATTTTAGACTAGTGGTGGGCAATAGGCAGCCGTGGCCCTCTGGCACTTCCCATGTGGCCCCCAGACTGTTGTTTGCAGTGGGAGAGCAAGTCCCTCTTCAGTCCATTCTACCTCCCTAAAACTAACAAATATAATACACAAATGTACTCCTAAATAATTCTCATTACGTATAACACTATTATGAATTAATTCCATACAAGTGATTTACAATTTTTATGTGGGTAGAATAAAAAAGGTATAAAACAGGG
This sequence comes from Discoglossus pictus, assembly GCA_027410445.1. Taxonomy (NCBI): domain Eukaryota; kingdom Metazoa; phylum Chordata; class Amphibia; order Anura; family Alytidae; genus Discoglossus; species Discoglossus pictus. Next base: position 119,509,832 of record CM050167.1, on the reverse strand, counting down.
GCCACAAATGAGGCCCTTTAAGTGAATTAGAATACCAGTTGCTGGTTTATACACTGTGATGAATAACAAAATCACATATAATAGTTGTCAAACTGTGATTCATCGTCACGTTTGCAAGCCTCATGTAGCGAGGCGAGCCGTTGAGGCACAGAAGTCTTCCGACCTTGCACGACTTAGGCGATGAGCACCAAATGCGCTCATTGCCTGCGAGTCATTGAAACTCGCAGCACTTAGGCAATGAGCGCCGTAGGTGCTCATTGCCTGCGAGCCTCGCAAAGTGAAGCGGGCAGTTGTGGCACTGAAAAACATGTGACTTAGACAAAATGAGCACTGAAGGAGCCGAGGCGAGCAGTTGAGGCATTGAAGCACACGGGACTTAGGCTACAAGCACTTAGGAAACACAGGATTGCATTAGGCTGCAAGCAGTTGAGGGATGCGGCATAGTGTCTGTTTCTGTAGAGCTATGCTGTGTACAAGAATATGCAAACAATCATTGTTTACCACATGAAGAATAAAAAACTGCTGATTTGATGATGTACTTGGCTCATCCATTAGTACCATGTTATATTAGCATTAGCACATTATCTAATTTCCCTGTTAGTTTAGGAGTTAACAGGAAAATTAGATGCTTTAAAAATCTCTAATTTGAGTTTCATTACCTTTTCTCCGGGAATTCCAGGTGGACCAGGAGGACCTTGACCTCCTACATCTCCCTAGGTAAAGAAAAAAGTCAAAATATTAAATATTTGATAGAATAGAAAATAATTATTAGTAAAGAGTACTGAACCAAGGGCAGAGGCAATTTACTAACAAATGTAATGTATATATAATTAAAAACAGCCACTTCCCCAGTATCAATATTGTTTTGTTTAAAGAACAGTAATTCTGGGTTTCTGATGATAGGCATGAACATACAATGATTTTAGAGAAGAAATAACATATTTTTAGCTGTGAGAGCTTTGTCTCTCTCCAGTTTTGGAGTAATTTACAGTTTTGGTGGGATGTACTAGGCAGTGTCCTTCAATAAGAGGCTAGAATTTATGTGTACAAATCCAGTTAGCTCATTGAAAACGTGATTTTAACGTTTTTTTTAGCAACTGAACCATTCCTCACCCTTGCAAAATGTGCAGACTCCTCCGGGGATTTGATAACATTGACAGCAAACGGTAATGAAGCATTTTCCCACAGAGTATTGTGATGGCTAGTCCTGCTTTTTGGTGACATGCTTTTATATTCACTAGGTAATTAAAGCCCACAAGGTCCAGGCCTAGGCCAACACACCTTCCGGGGGGGCTGTCTGAAGATGCAGTGCAGTACATTACAATATGTTTATAGGAAAGGACAAGCTGCAAATATTTGGGGGCACACAAATCTAAATGGTATAGGGCAGCATAAAACCTTATTATGTCCATGGATTATTCCCTGACACAAAGATGTACATGTAATAAATCTATACTACGATGTCAGAGTATGGATTTAAACTATGTGCAGAGAAACTTTAAGAACACAAAACACAACTGCACTGTTGATCTTACCCTGTGCCCCTTTTCTCCTGGAAGTCCTGGTAAACCATCAAAACCTCTGTCACCCTATGAAAACAAAGAAATAATTGTTATGCATAAAGATCAAGTTTCATATTAGCAAATTTAAATGCAATCCTAGATCATGTGCTTAAGCAGTAGATGACCGCGCATGACAATAAGCATTTAGAGAGACAACTGAAGTCACCATATGCACTTTTCACCATCAGATACAGAGTTGAAAATCATGTGGAAAAGTTAATTTTTTTTTTTTTATTGATCAAGAACTGATTAAAATATTGTAATTTTTAGTTACTTTGGGCCTCATTCAATTGGGATTTGGCCAATTGAATAGGGCACTATATAAGCACAGAGCATATCTTTTTACAGAAGTTTCTAGTTGGTGAAGACCTTGCTTTTGGATAGAAATTCACTAACTTAAAACTTTTGTAAAAAAAAATGCTATGTGCTTATATAGAGCCCTATTCAATTGGCCATATCGCAACTAAATGAGGCCCTTTATGTATAGTCCATAAAGTTCTCACACAAGGAACTGCATATATTATATGGCTAATTCTAGTTAAGCTTTATTGATTTGTATATTCCCTATTTAAAATGTTCTGTTTTCGAAACTGTAGCTTCTAGGTTATAATAATAGTTCTAACATGTATTTTAAATAGTATTACAACAATATTTGTCTCATACTAACCAGTTTTGTTCATATCTATTTTCTTTTTTAAAAACTACTATTTATATCAAAAGACACACATAACTACACAGTGATCCAATTAATTGACTTCAATGTTGAGTTTATAAACAACGTGGCTAGCAAATATCAAATACAAAATAATTCTTACTATATTAGTAGAGATTACATTTTCAAAATGCGTTTAAAAGAAACGAAAATTGTATTTGTTACATAATTGTAGTCTGAAAAAACATGTCAAATGACATTCTTCTGTAAATATATAATTTAAAGGAAAATAAAACATAGTATTTTTATGATATATAATATTTATATATATTAGCAATAAAACTAACCTAGGGCTCTAACTTTATAGGCACACATACTACTAGACTAAAGCTCCACATGCTTTCTAGTAGGTAAAACAAACAATATATTTAACATAGAGCCAGTACTTTTAATAAAACAGTTCTTTCTAACAGTTGCATACCAGTTTCTAATTAGTGAAACAGGCTGGTGTAACTCATTATGCATTCTATCAGCACAGGGGAGGTCAGAAACCACTAATTTCAAAAGCTCATAAATCAGCAAATTTTCCATGTGCTGTACCACCATCTATTTGATGGTGTAGAGTACACAAGGTGACTACAGTGTTCCATTACCGGTTGCATTTGAAATGTGTAAGTCCTTAGTGTCAGTGTCTAATAAAGACACCACTTTGTTGCAAAATCAACTCAATTAAACAACAGAACCAATGCAATAAACTATGACATTAATAGACTGAAGTCATAGAACTGTGATTTCAGTTAACTCCTCAATACCTCCCACATGATGTCTATAATTGAATGCATTTTGTATATTCAGGCCAGTAAAGTGCTTGGGTCCTGCAGCAGGCCAGTTAAAGGTATATGCAAGTTAGCTGGATTATGAATGCACCTGATAGAGGGGAATTAGTAGTGTATGATTACATTTACTTGCATCCACTATGTTTTTTTAGCTTTGCATTAAAAAAAAAACTGTTGCAGGTGATGTTTACACCCCCAGGATTGTGCTAGGCTCCTAAGAGGGTTCATTTTTGTAATAGTGTACCCTGGCCATGGGAGCATGCCCAGGTTTGCAGTTAATCAGCAATGCTGTATGCAGCCAGCTAGATGAGTCTTCTACACTGGGTCCTTAAAGGACCATAAATCGACATTCAAGTAAAAATGCTTGAGCGGTTACACAGTTGTTATTTAGACATACACCCTCTCCTATAATTGTACTGACACCAAACATTTCAGCTTCTTCTTCCTATTCTAATTTGTCTTTTAGGGGAATGAGAATTTATGCTTGATTTATGGACCTGCAATGACCTGCAACATGTTCTGTTCCTGTGTCTCTGTGTGAGTGCATGTGTCTCTGAGTGAGTGCATGCATTTCACTGGGGCTGGGAGAGATCTCAGCGGCAATTCACTGGGACTGGGGGCGGTAATGGGACAATTCACTGGGGCTGGGAGAGGTGATGGGGCAATTCACTGGGGCTGGGAGAGATCTCTGGCACTTCACTGGGGGGGGGGAGGTGATGGAGTAAATCACTGTGGCTGGGGGGGGGGTGGCTACAGGGGCAAATCACTGAGACTGGGGGAAGTATCACCTGGGACGTAGATAAAACAATCAGTGAATGAAGGGACATAGACCTTGTTCTGGGTATTACAGAAATCTAAAGGAAAGCTGCAGCTCAATTCACAGACCAAAAAGATGCAATATATTGTATATTGTATTATGCTAATATTTCCTGGGATTTTCAAGGGGTGTCAACATTGATAGAAAACAGTTTGCAAATGCAAGAAATTCAGCAAACTATAGGGATCACTGTTTAAATGTTTATTTTGGTATTTCTTCATGCTCACTTGCATATAACTTTAAGTGCTTGGGTCCAGCTTCTTTTCAGGCTCCCCATCTCTATTTCTTTCACTACCTCTGCAGTCCCTTCCTTTTTTTCCCTGTCTAAGGAAGAGTGCTGAAGTCCACATTTACCTTTACTCCAGTCTCCCCAGGGACACCTCGGGCACCATCTGCTCCACCACGACCCTGAGGTAACAGAGTGGTAAAATAGGCAGAAATGGAAGAGTATTTGTAAAGATGTCATAAACAACATGAATGAGAATATGATAGACGGAAAAGGATAAAATTGTATCAAGATGGTGCTAGAATAAAGGGAAAATGGCAGAAGAGGATTTTATACAATTAATGAAAAAGAGGTAGATGAATTTGGAAGAAGGTAACCTCTGTATGTATATCCCAATTGGGCCTGTTACATTTGGTAAAATACCCAAATAAATGTATCACATTTTCTCTGTGTGTTTCCAGAATAAAACAATAAATAAATAGCAAATGTTCCATGTTAATTTATATTTTTGATTAAAGAGTAAAACACATTGTGAGCTCATTTGCATGACCCAATCCAGTTTCCCAAAATACAATGTTTTTTTGAACTAGAAACTAATTTTCGGACATTGAGTTTTTCACACAGCTTTAATATTTTGCTTGCTGTATTTGTATGGTACAGAGTTTCTATTACTCTTTTGCCCACAAGAAGCTAAATTAATTTGTGTTCAATTTGAGTCAGAAAGCAAATAGGTTTAAATTATATATTTAGTAAATGGGAATAGATGAGATACATGTGGATAGCCAGAGATAAATGGTGTTAAAACATAACATTTTTCCATTTCCAATGTTTTCTATGACATTTATTTGTTTTATCAGACAATTTAACTCCACCTTGTTTATTCCCTCTTAAATGTCACAATACAGTACTTTATGTATTAAAATTTTCTTATGAGAAGTAATTTCTAAAAACCATGATTTCCTGACAAGTCCTCAACATTAAACCCAATATGCGTGTATTGGGGTGGGAAGGTTGATAATAAATACTATGTATGGGATTCAAAGAGAACAAAGAAGAAAAGGAAAAGAGGAACAAAAAGGAAAAGCCTAGCATGAGTTATAGGTATGTATTTATTTTTATCTGTATAGTGCCATCAATGAATTTTAAAGAAACAAAAAGTACAACACTGTTACATAAAAATGTTAGTGCTTCAGTTCTTAAATATGGAGGAAGCAGCATAGTAGCCAAGAGTGCTAAACTTTGGAGTATCAAAAGTCCCACCCAAGTCACCAGAAAATATAGAGTGCTAAAGTGCTAGTGAAACTGAGCCAGGGAAGGTTAAGAAAGGCTGACAAGTGGAAGAAGAATATTTGTCAGGAAAGGATATTTGAAAACGATTTATGGAAAATGCTGAAAGATAGACAGATATGTAAGAAGGAAGAAAATATGAAAAGTCGGCAGATACATGGTAAACAGAAGAGATGCCTGAAGACTGACAGACACAAGAGTATTACTGCCGAGGTCAATACTCACCCTTTTCCCAATCTTTCCTGGGGGACCTGGAATACCTTGGAACCCACGGGGCCCCTGAAATGAAACCATACAAACGAGGAATTGGTGTCATGGGCAAAAGGAAGCTAAAGGACATGAAGTTACAAGATGACAAGGACAGTAAAGAGCTATGGAACATGGATACTGGCCACTAATCTGTATGGTGAAAGAGGGTGACAGAGTAATATAGAGAGGACAGTGCTAAAGGAAAATGTGAATCATAAATGAAATTAGCAAACTGATATAGGCAGATTGACTATACATCACAACTTACAGGGGGTCCCGCATCGCCATAATCTCCCTTTAGTCCAGAAGGCCCAGGAGGACCCTACAACAAATGTAAGAAGAACAAAAATAATCAAAGAATGGTGATATGACATAATGGTAGCCAATGTATTCAAAAGGTATCCTCCTTCTTGACTGTTTATTAAAAACCTGGTCCATATATTTAATCAATATGGAATAATCAATAAAAAATATATGTTCATAACATTTTTCTCAAAAAAAGAATTATAATTACGTACACCTTCAACTGGGGTTCTTCTATGCTTGTGGTGGGCGGGCTTTGTTAGCTTCAATTCTGATGTACACCTAAGTATATTTCGTGGTGATGACCTTTTTCTATGGGCTCAGGCTTTTCTTTTTCTGGCTTGTCAATTATAGCACAACATTTTTGGGTTGTTCCACTCCTACTTGGTTATAGGCCCAAATATTCCACTTTTAATGGAAACAACTTTGATGCTATCCACTCACTGCCCTTCTAATAAGACCAGATGTCCAGATGTGATGTTAGGACCTGTGTACTTTTTCTGAATATTTAACTGTTATCGAACCTTATTGTCCTGAACTTATGAACAACATGCCCAACATTCAAAGTCTGTTATTAATGTTTTTATGTATTTTGTTGTATTTTTGTTTTTTGAAAACTTTAATTCAGAATTTAGGCCTTCCAAAGTAAAAGATAATCATAGACAAGAATAAGATACTACAAATCAGTACTTTACTGTGTGAATACAAAATGGTTTATTATGTTTTTGAGGATGACACATTAGTTACTGGAATGATACTTACAAGAGGACCTGATCTTCCTGTCATGCCGACTGGACCAGGTGGACCTTTCATGGCAAGCTAGAAGTATAAAAACAATTCAAACTGTGGCCTAAAAGGAGGGGATTATCAGACATAGAAAATCTCCATCCCACAGACTCGGGCACCATATTGCAATCTTTTGCACAGGCAATTAAGTAATATCAAGTAATATACCAACCTATATATTCCAACCTCTCAAAATGTCAGTGCTGCACAAATGCAGAGCTGAATAGCCTAAAATCAGCTGCTTTATCAAGTTACTCTGAAAATGATCCAAGCATCAGATTTAACACTACCATTAGTGTAACACCTCAATTGAGTCAGATATACTTTATGGCTTGATTTCTTATATCCGACACAATTAAGGGCACACTAACACACAAAAAAGTTACAAAAAAAATAAATACACTATTAAATAAAAATAAGGATGACAACTATACTAAATTACAAAAAAATTACAGAAAATACTAAAAAAAATTACTGTAAAAATAAAAGAAATCTACAGAAAATAAAAAAGAATACAACACAAAATTAAATAAACTTCAATAAAAAAACACAACACATAAAATAGACAACAAATTAAACCTATATGGAAGAAAATACATACTTACCTACCCTTAGTGCCCATCCAATGATGATCAACGATGCCATTGTCCTCAATCTTCTGCCCTGGATCAAAACAGGCTAACCGTGTTGGTCGAATATGTATGTCCTCTTCAGTGTTGTTCTTGAAGCCAACAGGTCCTCATATTCTGGGCCTTTGAAATAGCCCTTCAGCTAAAAATCCCAACATTCTATAAAAAAAATCTATTAAAGTAACGCAACTGTCCTATGTGGAGCTCCACCCCTTTTGCCATGCTTTTATGGCTTAAATAAAAATGTTCTGTTTGATTTTTTTGATTGGCTGCAATATGTATCAATCATATTTCAGCAAATCATAATTGATTTCTAGATGTCACTCTCCTCTTTTTGCAGGGGGAAACGTTTATTTAAACAATCAGAATGCTCAGATTGATAAAGTCAGTTAATCTGAGAATTCTCATTGGTTAAAAAAAAATCCTATGCAAAAAGAGCAGCGTGACTTCTATAAATCAATTCTGATTGGCTGAAATATGAGTGACACATATTTCAGGTAATCAGAAGACAGAAAATTATTATATTTGAGCTGCTTACAGGGGGGGAGCTTCGTATAGGAGGAGCTCTGTTAGTTTAATCTCTTTTGTTTAATAGAATGTCAGGATTTTTATGTGGAGGAACATTTTAAAGGCCCAGAAGATGAGGATCCCCTGGCTTCAGGTTGCATTGAAGAGGAACTGAATCTTCAATCAACATTTATAGGTCATTTGATCCAGGGCAGGAAATTGAGAACAAGGGCATCAATGTTCATTGCTATCTGGGTATTAAGGCTAGATAAGAATGTTTTTTTGTTTATTGTATTTTTTATTTATTTAATGTAGTTAATGTATTTGCTCTCGTTTTATTTATTGTTATTTCTTCTTACTGCAATGTAATTTGTCTGTAATTATTTTTTCTAATGTAATTTTGTTTATCTTTGTAATTTAGTTATTTTTTATTTTTTGTGATTTAGATGCTCTATGTATTTTCATTTAGTGTAGGTTATTTTAAAATTTTTACTTCATAGTGTATTTGGAGTTGCTTGTTTCTATATGTCTTGCAGGACCTCCATTGCATATATCTTAGATGTACATACCGTGGAGGTCCTTGATTATGATTGATATTACCTTGGCTTGCTGAAGAATTGATTGAGCCTGGGCTTCTTGAAATGACACTGTTTGTCCTCTAGAAGAATCACCTCCAAACTGGAACTTGGGAGAGAAAGAAAGATATATATTATTAAATAATATAAAAATTATATACACTAAAGTGTCAGATCTTTCATAAAAGGCCAACCAACAATTTTTAATAATAAATTATATTTTCCAGCTTTTAATAGGGCAGGAACTAAGTTTTCCCATTACAGATGAGATTACTCAGTAACATCATCTGAGCAATGATGAGTCACACAGCATTCACAATCCATCATCTATATTAGTGGAGCCTTGGATGATTACCCATAATCCCTCAGCATCAATGCCAACTTACAGGCAACATCACTGTGTTTCCCGAAGGTCCTGGAATACCATCAGCTCCATCGAGCCCAGGTCGCCCTGGAGGACCCTGTCAATTCAAGAAGAGAGAAAGAAAGATGTCAGTCACACAAAAAGTTTAGAGGCTTCAACTGCTCATGCAATGACATGCAGAGTATGGTGTTGTGCTGGAGGCGAACTACATGTGATAAGAAAGTTATTCCTGTCTCACATTTCATTACATCATAAAACAGATTCCTATCTCACAGCTGAAGTCGGTACATTTATTGAACTTGCCAAGTGCGCAGATATGTGTTTAAGAATTAGTCTGCTTTTAATAAAATACAATGTAAACTACTGTAAGAGTGTTGATTACAACTATGTGACCACTTTGTTTTTTCTTTATGAATGTCCTTCTTTTGCGGATAGACAACGGCAGGATATATGGAGATTGTGTCTGTCAAAATATTGCTCAACAACAGTTCCTAATAGAAAAGGGAGTTTTCCATGAAGGTTTTGAAAAATATTCTACATCATTTTTGATTTTGAGTGACCATACCTAACCTTTGAGGGGACTATTGAAATGTGCACTTTTGACCTGTGAAACATCACTAAAAAGATGGTATACCCCCCATAACTACCCCCAAATTCTAGATGCCATGGAGACTTGGAGGCCATTTATGGAATTATGACATTGCCATTAGTACACTATGATCATAGCAGAGACTGACATCTCAAACAATGACATTACAATGCTCTTTTCTACTCTTTCATTTACTATTTTATACATATTTTAAATTGTTGTCGGCTGAAAGCCTGTTTTTATGTTACAAGACAGCTCTACTGAATTTTCACTTGCTACAGATTACAGAGACTCCAGTGAGATTCTTCATAGAAACTGACTGAACATGACATGTCTACCAAGTGGAGTCATGTTCTGTACACACATAAATATATATTCATGTCTATTTGAAGGCTTTGTTTCATTATATTTGTTTTATACATTCTGGTAGTTGCAGTGTTTATTTTTCAGTACTCTTCCCCCTCTATACTCAGATCACTGATGACATGGTGATGAGTTGGCAGAGACCTTTAATATTCACAGACACTACAGGGATTGTTAGTGAGCATTATATGACCAGCAAATTAGGAAAAGTACAAATTGATTTTCTGTGTAAAGAAGAAAATCATTGTATTATTATTATTATTAATATTATTATGGTTTATTTATAATGCGCCAACATATTCCAAAGCAATGTACATAATATAAGTTCCAGGTAATGGTAAATACAAATCAACACATAGCAAAGCAAGGAGGGTCCTGTCTTTGAGCCTCAAATCCAGTGTCCATAGTGCTTTCCCCAAAACACCCTGCAGGATTGAAACTCGCAGACTTACAACCTAAAGTTATATTGTATGATTGCATTGCATTAAATAATTGGTAAGGATGGAAAAATGTCCAGCAACAGCATGAAAGGGAACTCTATATTATGATGCGAAATGAAAAATAGAAGCCAATGCCAAATATATACTACTTCCATGTTTACATTTTTGAATGTAAGTAAAAACAAAACAGTGGAGAATAAAATCCTTCATAACCAAATGTATTTTGTAAATATACAAGACAGCAGTTATTCTTTTCAATGGTGTGACATAGTGTTCTAACTGCAAATTAAGGTGAAAAAAATAAAGAAATGAATAGGAATTTTAAAGTTAAAAATAACATGTTTTGTCAAATCTAACTGAAGTAACAGCTTATTGCATCTTTCTTTTTTTTCATTGTTTGTTCTAAAATTAAGACTAAGCACAGAGTAAAGTAAAATAATCATTGTCATAAACTATTGTTTTTTTAAGTGGACAGTCTCTTTATTCTCGTGTCTCATCCTGGGCATTAATGACAATGTGACAATTCAAAATCCAAAATGGTTGACTGGGTATTATTACCTGTTGACCTTGATCAATGCCTGCTAAATACATGAAGATTCCTTTTTCAGCTTTTGAGGAGTAACATTGTAGTCATAGTATTCTAACACAAATCAAATATTTTAAGTCAACATTAATTTGATTATTAATTTGATTCCTGCTTTGTGAATACATGGAATATCTTACCCTCTCGCCAGGATCACCAGGAGGCCCAGAAGGTCCCAAAGGCCCAGGGGGACCTGGTTCTCCCTGAGAAGAAAAATGACAACAATGAAGGATATACACAACAGTCACATATATTTATATATAGGCTATTTTATGGTGAACTATATTTTTACACATTATTTCACCCAACTGCCCCACCAGTAAAATTATTTTAAAATTCTATTTGAATACATAAGTTAATTATTGCAGTTTTCTAATAACCCACTGCATTTGTTGATCTAGTAGGGTTTGGTGTACATAAGGATATCTGTTCTTTTAAATAAAACATAAAAAAACTGTGTCACCCTATTTCAAATGTAAGTTCCGCCATCTCTTTTCCAGAAAAAAAAAACACTGTTTAAATACACATATATCAACAGTTAGAAACAGCACTACACAGGACTTTTTTATAGAAACAAATTGCATATAACATGGATGGTGGCCATAATAATGGCTGCCAAATAAATTTTATTTAGATATGAAAATACTGTGCATTTTTTATATACCGGTAATTCTCTGTATATATATGTGTTTAAAAATTATGTGTAAAAATTTAACAGTACTCCTGCAATGCACTGCAAGGCCTTTTGGTGGTCTTGCCATGGCAACTCCTTTCAACTTACAGGGTGTCCGGGATTTCCTGGAGGCCCTTCAATCAGAGTGCCCTGAAGAAAAAAACATAATATTTGTAATGATTCACACATAGGTATCTACATTGTACTGATATTTTTTTTTAAACATCCACATTTTATACTCACAGGTTCAATGATAGCTGGTTCTCCTTTCTCGCCCTTCAAGCTTTCACCCTTGAACATAAATAGAGATTACGATGTACAGCAGGCTCTTAATTATAGCATTGCAGTTAATCCTTTGATACTCTGCCAATAGGTAGATTAAAGGGAATCTTGAATGTGAAATTAACTTCATTTCTGTGTGTAGCATATTAATAATTTAAGTAATTGCTTTATATATATATATATATATATATATATATATATATATATATATACACAAACTCAAGAACTTAATAAAAAACAATTAAACAAAATTCATTAAAGTGCTTTCTTTTGTTTTAAATATTTTCTATTATACTATTTAATCTTGATAACCCATTTCAGACAGATGTAATATAAATCTAACATAAGAAAATAAAGGAAGTCAAAGGGCAATTTCCATAGTCCACAAACAGCCAATTTGATCGCTTAATCAAAGTAAAGCATTTTAAAATGTACAATCAGTATTAAATATAAAAAATGTGCAAATGATTAAAAAAAAAGTAGAAAACCACAGTATCTAATTAATTATATTAATCCAGTTAATTAAAACACACTATATAAAAGAAAAATACATTCAAATGAATTTAAAAAGTACACTTAGTAAAAGAAATAGAAAAAATAACTGTACATGAGTATTTTTTTTTAAATTGAGAGAAAAATACAAAAGAGCCAATAAAGCTATCACATTTACCATACATTTTTCACAATCATAAAAATATTTTTCTTCATGATTAGCATGGTAACATCCACAACTTGATAAAATGGTGATACTGATATTAACACCTTGGGATATATTTATCAAGAGGCGTTAAATAAGTTTTTGTAATTGTATGATGTCTACATATAATTTTATGGATATCTACATAACTGTTGCATAATTTTAGAGACCTTGATATATAGGTTCAGAGAATAATATAAAACAAATTAACTTATTAATGTCACTTCAAAAAAGTGAGCACTCATCATTATTTTAGTGTATAATTCATCAACTCTTCAACACACATTGAGAGCCTTGATGAAGGCTTTATTACATCTGAAATAAAGCTTTTGAATATATTTTAATGTCTGTTCCCCCTTTTCTAAAAAAAAATATATTCCTGTACAGTAAATAAAACAGTATAGGTTCAGAAATGAATCTTACCTTTGTCTCCTGTGTCTCTATTTCCCCTTGTTCCACAGGACCGTACCTTTCATTCCTCCCCTCAAACTCATCCTCTTCATCATACTCTCTAATCTCATACTCATCCTCTTTTTCTCTATTCTCTTCTTCCTCTTCTCCTACAACATACTCCTCCGTCATGTCCTAGGGGAGATAATTAAGGAACATTATGGGGCATATTTATTAAACAGGCTTAAAAGCAGTGATAAAGAGGAATAGCAAAACAAAAAATAAGTGGAGATTAGTGGAATTATTTGGAGATAATCTGACACCAAAACAATTTGTTTTATTTAAAAAAGCATTAAAAAAAAGATTGTACTTTTAATTTTTGTCTACAATTAATCATTACCCACATATTTACCATTCTTTTTGAGGCTCCGATATGATAATATACAGTTCAATCAGGTGATTTGTGTCTCAGAGTGCTTCATAAAAGTGGAGCTAGTATCTAACTGCAAAATAATTCCATCATAGAAGCTAAATGGTATTCAGGACCAAGTCATCTGCATAATAATACAGTCCAGATAAATGTTGATAACTCGGGAATGATTCACTTTAGAAAAATAGCAGTTAGTGAAATGTATATCTACATTTCCATGCTCTTTAAGAACAAATGTCCTGTTTTTTCTATGGAGCCTTTTTATCATGCAGTGATAAACTTGAACGTTGATAAATAGCCGTTAGAGAAAACATAGGAAGAGTAGATATATTTCACCTTTTTTTTACTTCACTAATTCCTTCTTTTGTACATATACAACGGTGAGTCCGTTTGAGTGAAAATTATATGCTCTATAATACATGTGCTGTTAAAAGCAAATTACCTCATAATCTGTTGCATTGGTGTTGACCATCACTGTGGACATCTCAATTTCTTCAGGGGATGGAGTGAAATAATAGTCAGGAAATTCATCTTCTGAGAAGTATGGGTCTTCTGTGGGACGTACCCTCTTTCTGGTCTCTGTCTTTTTTTATATAAATAAGGAGAATGTGTTATTTTTTTTAATGACAGACATAACAAGCTGGGAGATTTCTAAGAGTGTTGTGGATACCGTTATCTAACAAACTTTCCTTCTACTCGACTATGTCATGTCCACTGCCATTTTTTTCCTTAATTTAACTGTGTCATCTTAGTAAAAAGAGACACATGGCAGATGGATGAATATGTAATAAACTTTAACTCTAAAACTTTGTACATCAAACTGTTGATTTTTCTTGTATCTGTCCTCCATGTTTGCAAATACATTGCCATAAAAAGGAGTCCAAATATGGTCCATATTTTACAACCTATTTCTATAATTGATATTTTTTCACCTTGATCATTGTTGCCTAGCTGTATAGAAATCACCACTTACTACTCTGTTCTTTTAACACATAATATCCTGTTGATTAAAGTGACACGGTGGAGGTTCCAAATATTGCATAATTTAAAAGTATATGTAAAATGTTTCCATATTTACCTCCGCTGTGTCACTTTAAGTTGGAGCAGATTTGCAAGTTGGAAAATCTGTAATTATTTTTTTTTAATTAGCAGTGTTTCTGTTTTGTTTTTTTACAGTTATTTATATGTTGCGTCCTCCCTTTTTATACAAGAAGTTGTATGAAGTGCTCAGGACTCCTGTGCTAAAGTCAGTTTAGTTGCACCAGTCAGTAAGTTGACTGGCTATCCTGTCTCTGGGTATCAAATATCAACTATTAGAGCATAGTCATTTATTTCTAAATTATGTATGGCTAAATATGGGAGCATTTTCAGATTATTTCAGTTATGTAAAATTTAAGGAATATTATGCAATTAGTTAATTATTCCTTTGCTAGTTATAACGCATTACATATTTTTCAGTTTATGTCCTTTTAATTCCAACATTGATGTACCATCAATTCTGGCTCATTTTTTGTTACATTATCCCATTGTAGTTGGAAAGAATATTCCTCCACAATTTCCTTCTCTAATGGCACTATATCTTTCTACTGTCTCAGGAGCAACAGGGAGACATCCTATAACTCTCTACTACGTAACCACGCAGTGGGATGGACAGACTCCATGTCCAATAGCTCCCTCCTATTTGTATCACCCTGCACTGGGAGGGACATACTCCATGTCTCATAGCTCCATCCTGTCTGTGTCACCCTGTAGTGGGAGGGGCAGACACCATGTTCATAATTTTCTACTGTGTGCGTCATCTGGCAGTGATGCATAATCTCCATGTCCAATAGTTCAGTTCTCTAAGTAGTACTATGTAATCCTGCAGTGGGGTCAGGAATCTCAATTCCTTCGCCTCAACATATATCACACATATTTCATTAGTCATTTTAGTTTGTTTCTAAAACTATTGTACATCTGTTCCAAATATTTATTATCATAATTTCTATTTAATTTTATAATACTGAAAAATATGTATAAGTCTATTTTACATAGGGCAGTAAAAGGCATTTATCAAGGAGACAATTACTTTGAGTTTAGCAATTCGTAAAGATACCACAAACTCTATGTTGAAATCACCCAGCTATGAATGAAACATGAATACAAACTTGTCAATGGTATGAATGGTGAAATGAGAGGAAATTTGGCCATGGTATGGGGAATTATCATGCTTCTTTTGGAATGGTTAGTGCCAGTATGAGTATGGAAAACAGATGTAAAATGTTGTGAAAAATGATGTTATGGATTTAATTTAGCAAATGCAGTGGTATATCATGTGTCTGCTTAATTCCACTTGGCTTACTTAACCCTATAAAATGCAAGTGTAAACAAGTGGATTTATCAAAGTTCAACAACTTTCTTTGACAATCGGCCACATCCTTTTAGGTTTTGGCCTCTAGACTTAGCCTCATAACGGATCTATCTGGAGATGATTTGTTGAATAAGGTAGGTTATGGAAATTTTGAGATGCTAAGTAAAGAAACTTATAATTCTTTCTGAAAGTTATGTAAGTTGTCTATAATTACATTTTCATTTGGTCTTCTAAAGTGCTTCATCTGGTATTAAGATTAGACTAAATGAGGCCTTCATATACTTAATACAACAAAAGTTCAAATAATGAAGCTAAGACATTTCTGGTTTAATGGCCATTTTAGTGATCTTTTACTGTGCACTTAAACAATTAATTATTATTTTTTCAAACATTCTCTCCATGCTACATAAGATTCAGATCTCTCCACCATCTAAATTAAGTATTGTGTCTGTAATGGAGTCACCAAGGTAGAGGGTTATGTACATTGCCATGCCACAACTGAAGTATAATAACCCGGGAGATATAGGCAAAACAACTGCAGTGCTTGCCCGAACTGGGGGATTCCTTAGGAGAATGTTTATATCACTGCAGTTGTATTGCCTCTATCTCCTGGGTTTTTCAATTTATGGATACACAGTGAATATCAGTAGCCCACTTATAACAGGGTGCTAGATAACTACTGAATTGCTTATGGTAACTAGCGGGAGCTAGTTAGTCAGACAGTTAGGTGCCAGTTTTGTGGGTGCCCCATTAGGGCTCACCCAAAGGGATAGCAGTCTCGTAGGACAGAACTCCCCTTTTACACTGTGCATCACTGTATGGGTATTAATTATAGCCACATTTCAAGCTGTTTCCTGTTCCCTGAAGACAAATTGCCCTATTAGGAATGCTCCTGGCACTTTATAGTTACATAGTAATTAAGGTTGAAAAAAGACTTTCAGTCCATCAAGTTCAACCTGTTAAGATCTCCTCTGATCTGCAATATGCGGATTAGTTATTAATTCAATAATTATTAATAGTATAGTATTGGAGGATGAATAAAGAGTTAGTCCATCAAGTTCAACCTTTTTAGATCTCTATTGATCTTTTTAATTTGGACTATTTATTATTATTGTTAATTGATCCAGAGGAAGGCAAACATAAAAAAAAAAACATTGAAACTTTGCCAATTGTCTCATAAAGGAAAAAAAAAAGCAAAATTCCTTCCTGACCCCAGAAACTGGCGATCAAATTTCTCCCTGGATCAATAATCCTTGCTAGTTATCTAGGATAGCCTTGAATGCCCTCTTTATTCAGAAATATATCTAACCCCTTTTTGAAGTTGTCTATCGAATTCGCTGTCACCACCTCCTTTGGTAGAGAATTCCACAGTTTAACCACCCTAACTGTGAAGAACCCTTTTCTTTGTTTAAGGTGAAATCTTTTTTCCTCTAACCTCAAGGGATGTCCTCTTGTCAGTTGAAAATCTCTTGCTACAAAAAGTTCACTTGACAAAGCCTTATATTGACCCTGGATGTATTTATATAACGTAATCATATCTCCTCTTAGACGCCTTTTTTCTAGCGAAAATAAGTTTAATTTTGTTAGTCTTTCTTCATAACTTAGCCCCTCCATTCCCCTTATTAGTTTTGTAGCCCTTCTCTGTACTTTTTCCAGCTCTAAAATGTCTTTTTTATGAGGTGGTGCCCAAAATTGTACTCCATATTCCAAATGAGGACGTACTAGAGATTTGTATAGTGGCAGAATTATATCTTCTTCCCTGGCTTCTATACCCTTCCTAATACATGCTAATATTTTATTTGCCTTTGCAGCCGCTGCTTGGCTTTGAGCGCTGTTACCTAGGTGGTTGTCCACTAGTACTCCCAAATCCCTTTCAATATCTGATACCCCTAGATTTGCTCCATTAAGATTATAGATTGCTTGGCTATTGTTCCTTCCCAAATGCATAATCTTACATTTATTTGTATTAAATCTCATCTGCCATTTAGCCGCCCATTTCTCTAATTTATGCAAATCCTTTTGTAGGGAAAGTACATCATTATCTGATTTTATTACCTTGCACAACTTAGTGTCATCAGCAAAAATGGAGACACTACATTCGAGTCCTACTTCAATGTCATTAATAAATATGTTAAAAAGGAGAGGACCTAATACTGAGCCCTGAGGAACCCCACTTATCACATTAGACCAATCGGAGTATGTTCCATTTACAACAACCCTTTGCTTCCTGTCTTTTAGCCAGCTCTCGATCCATGAGCAGATATTTACTGCAATTCCTGTATCCCTTAGTTTGCTCACTAGTCTTCCATGTGGCACTGTATCAAATGCCTTTGAAAAATCTAAAAAGACTACACTTTGTTTTTATTATTTTATTTGTCTCTCTTTTAACTGACATATTAAAAGTTATGTTTTAACAGGCATCTTAGATATATAATTAAAGTACTTTTTGAGGCCTCAAAGGTATCCCTCCTACCTAGGGTTTCTTTGGATAAAATGTTTTGATCTTTTACTCTATAATTTAAAGTGGGTTGTATTCCCTTGATATCAGTATTCTTTAATGGAAAGACATCTGAATTTAATGCATAGTAATGCAACAGAACTATCGGAATAAAGTGATAGACATAAAACTCTCTTTGTGGACTATGCTGGGTATTAAAGTATGCCACAGAAGGAATTTCTTAAAGTAGATGCACAAACTATCTAGAGACCAGCATATTTAACAAATTATGAAAAGGTATGACCAATTTTCCCTTGTAAAATGAGCTCTAGATTCTTATCTGATACAATCAACTATTTATAAATGACAAATCACTTTTTAAACATAATTCCACAGACCAAAAGACTTAGCTCACATATTAGATTTATTTCTACATATGCTTAAAAAAAGCCGTACTTGATAGAAATATGTTTCAATCAATGATGTTAGTACTGGATGAGATGATGATTGATTGATGATTAGTGAATGAATCCAGCTGTATGGAACAGTTATTTTAGTCAGTCGTAATTATATAATTCAGTCAGTACAGCTGAAGGGTTTCTCAAGATAACACGGCCAATTAGCAAGCATATAGACCATAGGATGTAATGCTGCTCTTGTGGTTACCATCAAGACAATTTCCGCCTCGGTAACAGGTGTTGTTGGATATCCTTCTGTCAGTGCTATGACAGTGCTGAGCACTGAACCTGTTTGCTCAGCTGCAGCTTTTTTCTTCTTTTTGCCCTTTCTTCCCTTCCTGTCCTTTTTGCCTTTCCTGCCCTTTTTTGGGGGGACAGGTTCCTGGACAGGCTGTAGGGCCAAGAGAGCCATCACCATGAGAGAGTAAATGAGAAGGTAGTTAAAGAACCACTGAAACAAACCAAGTATAATACAAATACTTTTTTAAAGGAGAGACAGGGTACAGTAAAAAGCAAAACTATAACATCATATGGAAGAACAGGGGGTCTAAGAAGCACATGCATTTAACAGGGACTGAACTGCCTGGAGTAAAGCTGAACTCTTAATTATTAGGGAACAGAGGCAGATAATTATTTTTTTAGAAAGGTGATAGAGATGATCTTACCACCTACATATATTTTTGTCTTTTTTATTAACCCCCTACAGGGGAATACTTTTGTAGAAATCTTTCGTTTGAGGCCACCTAATTATGTGGCACAGTGGCATTCTATTCATTAGCTCGACTCCTGTGCAGGAGGCTACCATTGAAACCAAAGAGACTGATTGTGGTAACTACACTAGTGGAGAAGTTACACAGATTAGTTATCAGGAACAATAAGGTAGGTAATAATATAATTCTTATGGGAAGAATAATAATAAGGTTACATTTGTTTTTAGACATATAAGTTTAAGGAAGGTGAGGAAGACAGAGATCATTTGAAGCAGTAGAAAAGGAGAATGGTTATATGCTCCCTCTCCAAGAGCAACAAACAGAAACGAGAATTGTTTCTGCCTCTCCAGCTTTGTATGGGATTGGCCTTGTTTGATTCTTGGCAAGTAAAAGGTCCCAAGCCAATATTTAGAAGCGTGTAAAACTGAGAAAAAGAAAAAACTCTTACTCTGTGGCCCATGCCCAGCAGGAGCAATAAGACAGTTACTGGCGGAGTGTAACTGCTTTTCCTGTCTCATGTCCACATTTATAATGTATACACATGTATATATATGTTGGTCTCTCTATCTATCTGTTTGTCTGTCTATCTATATTTCTAGGCTGTCATCTTGTGTCACATACACATTAAATATAATACCGTTATGAGACATATAGATTACACACTTTTACCTTTATTACAAACATACCACACCATAATTCTGAAAAGTGAGGTGTTTAATACTCCTTAAGAAGCATGAAACAAGATGTTATATACTAAAAATACACTGTGTACATAATGCTATGATAGATATAAAATACCTATGTACTACTCAAAATGTTTTGTTATGGACCTTCCCTTTTCTATTATTTATGTACATACAACACATATTCTGTGAAAAACAGCATCTGCCCATTCTCTCTGCTAAAAAAATGCTGATGTATAGACACACTATGTATAATATATTATTCATGTATAATACAAAGCTCCATCAGTGAAATAACCTTCTCCATGCCTGCCCCACTGCAATTTGACCTACTACCCAGATTCATTGTCAATTTGCACCCATCCTCTACTTTAGTCCAGTCACTGCTACCTACTAAACCTTGCAAGAATTCTTCTCATGACACTCAATTATCACTTTTTACAAACAGTCCTGCAACCAGTTCTTCTTTTGCCATTCTAGGGTTGGCCCACATAACACCTTACCCTGTTAGCATATATTATCCACATACTTTAACTATCTACAATCCTACATCTACTGCACCTTTCTACAAACCCATGTGTTCTTCTACATCAGTATAGTCATGCTTGTATCATTTTCCCTGTAGAGTGTAATTTTTTTTAATGAAAAAGTATATTATTGATAACGTTAATGAGAACATTAAATACTTGATCGCAGTTCCTAAACTTATAAAACACAGACATAAAACTTATCATTCCCAATTTCACTAAGACATATGGTACCTCCACCACCACTTCCCAGTTATTCTCATAGTTGGCACTTCAGTGATGACAGCTGTGCCTCTGTGAGAGAAAACAACACCACACAATGTCTACTGTATAAACTGTGATTGGTTGAAAGTCCAATCACTGCAATCTCACCTGCCATGATAACAGGCATACAAGGAGAGAATACAGAGTAATTTCCAAGCTTCCGGGTGAGCATGTATAATCATATAGTTTATAGAAACCAGGCTTAATATTGCAACTTTTAGTAACTGTTTCCCTGTGTCAAGTGCATATACTTCTATTGAGTAATATGCTTTCCTTTCTCTCTTAATTTGTGTCTATGCTGTAGCACAATCCATCCTGTCTGTGTTATATATCCAATAATGCTAAACTATCAGATGTACAATTATTCCTCTGCTACACACATATAAGATGCTGAGCTGTGAGATTTTGGATTATTCCCTTGGGCATCCTTCAT
The DNA here is from genome assembly GCA_027410445.1 of Discoglossus pictus. Lineage (NCBI taxonomy): Eukaryota > Metazoa > Chordata > Amphibia > Anura > Alytidae > Discoglossus > Discoglossus pictus. Next base: position 119,488,730 of record CM050167.1, on the reverse strand, counting down.
GACACATCTCCAATCTTGGAGTTCCTTGTTGCCTCCCAGGACTAAATGCCAGTCGCCTGACTCACTCTCATGTGAATGACACAGAATAAGACCCAGCCCTGGGATCCAGCTGTTACCATTCCAGCTGGGACAGCCCTGACTTCACATCTGTTGAATTAAAACCCAGCCCAGTATTTAGGAACTGCCAAAAACTTTCTGAATTTCACGCCTATTCTGGCTGATGTGAACCAAAACTTCCATGTCACTTATCGAAGAGGTAAATAATTAAAAAATTTTGCATGAAATGATTAGTCAGTAGTGCTATAAGTGTATCACTCTCTTTATGTCTTTCTTTCTGTACAGTAATCTAGTAAATAACATTTGGAAGTTCTCTCTAGATCAGGGGTCACCAAACTCAGTCCTGGAGGGCCGCAGACAGCAGACAGCCCTGGATTTGTGGATATCCTTGCTGCAAGCAGGTGATTCAATCACTTCTTTAGTCATCCTGATTGACTCCCCAATTACACTCCCACAATGCTACTTTTTATTTACAACTTCTTTACACATCACATTCTTTCCATATTTGTAGTCATTAAAACATACACTACAGGTTGAAAATGAAGGACCAAGTTATGGTGGTTTAGTAACTGACAATAATAAAATGTTTAAGTATCCACTTAAATGGTGGCTCTCCGGTGTGTAATATTTGTGGCAGATATTTAATGGGGCTACCAATACTTCAGGTAATTAAACAGTAATCACATATCTCCATAGCACAGTTGTGTATAATCACCAGCTATTTACTGACTGGCATGTGGTGTACTTGGCTAAGTGTCCTGCCCAGTGGATAAATGAGCCACGCATTAATGGAGATAGAGGAAAGTGTCTGAGGTGGTCTTCAGAAACTAGTATCCAGTTTGTATCTAGTCTATCATTCCTCATACACTGATTACTCCTCCTCCCTTTTTCTATTTAAAACATTCTTACCTCTTCAGGAAATATTGGGTCTTGGGCTTGCAGGGCATAGATTAGAGCAGAGTCACAGCCGGGCATGTAGTCAAAGCAATATTCAAAGGCGGCTCTGGGGTCAGGGACGATCATCAGTTGCTGGATGTCTCCCTGAAATAAGAGGGCAAGTTAAGTACATGCAATAAATATTAAAAAAGAAAGGCTACATTCGATTTTTTAATATATTGACAGAATGTAATGCAGTAACAACATGTTTAACAACTAATTTATCATTATTTTGTTCTTTTCAATGCTTTAAAACAATATTTAGGATTAAATGTATTCCCAAATATTAGATTTTCAGCCACCTCCTAAACTGCTTCTCTCCGGTCTTTATAAGGTCAGACTCATAGTGGCTCTGGTTGAAAGACAGGTGTAAAGAACTTTCAGAACATTCTGTATAGTCCAGCTTTTCTATAGAAATGCTCTTCATTGGCTAAAGACCACAACATGCTCTGATTGGGATGTAGCCAATAAATAACACTTGCTCTATCTATAAAAACATTTCTCAGACCTTTAACGCTGCTGCCAGCCTCTAATATAAAAAGAGGCGGACAAGGGGCAAAGGCATGCATCTAAACTTATCTAGGATAGTAAAAAAAGAAAATGCAGAGGTATAAAACCTTACCCTCTCTGTTTCTGCAGCACCCTATTCAGTTAACAACTTCTTATCTCCGTTCCATTTAAGTCAATTAAGTTACCTATTACTTTGAGGTACCATGATTCAGAAAAGTAGAAAACTAAAGAAAGCCATAGAATATGCTTTAACACATCTTATATGACTTGATTTGCATCATTTAGCAATGGTAGCTTTAATTTTGTTACTTGATTATTTTCCATGGGGGAATCTCCGCCCAACCCCCCCCCCCCCCCCCCGTTTCGCAAAATCAACTGTTCCCTGTTCTTTTCCTCTGTGTTCATTCCTAATGTACTGTTCCCACACGGCACAGCTGCAGCTGACAAACGGCAGAGATTCGCCATGGGCATTAAGAAAAAAAGTAGAAATTGGGCCTGGAAAATTGAAAACAAGTCCATGGATAGATCTGGCCCTCAGCCATAGGAACAACTGAGGTCTAGTAATTAATTATAGCACTTGCCAGAGAGAAAGATGGACATGGTTAAATTGTCAATTTTCCTTACTATAGATTCTGACTACAGTAAGTTGTACCAACTATAAATTTGTCAGTAGGATTCACGTTGCATTGCAATGTTTCATGACTCTATGGACTGGCAAAGTGCAAGTAGTAGAGAGAGTAAGGTACACCCAGGCAGCCATATTGTCCTAGAATAGCTAAATAAGGGCTTACTTCTACTTCTTACGGTAGCTTACATTAAATACAATTAATATTTTATAATTTTATTTAACATATAAAATGCTGGATCAAACTGTATTTTACATTGTTATGTTAGGATGATAATAACTGAAAGAGCAGCATCTCAAAGCTCTATTATATCATTGACATTAGTAATGACATAATTATAAAAACAATAAATTATTTCTATTTTTTTAAACAGGGGTATTAAACTAAAGTTACTCAGCAAATGCCCCAGTTGTACCTAAAAATAAGTAAGTATAATTGCAATTGGTTATTAAAGATTTTGGGTATTCTCAACATAAATTATCTATACAGGATCTCCCTCCCTTTAACTCTCCCTATATTATATTAATTCATCTCACATCTCTAACTTATAATGAAAAGAAGCATGCCCTGTCGGTACAAAGATGTCACCTTTAGACTTAGAAGTGGAACTCCAGGAGGAAACAAAGAAAGTGAGACATGATCAGGTTTTTGCCCTCTAAGAAGGACATTTGGGAGGCCCTTAAAGATGGACATTTGGCAGTCCAAGAGGAACAGAGGGGTTTCCCCTGAAAAGAGGGACTGCACTTCCAAAAGAAGGAGCGTTGGGAGGTATGCTAATTCAATGAAGGAAAAAGCAATAGGCAGTACTACATTTATATTCTATTGAGTTTTATTTAAAGGACCACTGCAGTCATAAATTTAAAATATACAATTTAGAATAATTGCTCTTAAAATATTAATAATATAATTTATATTAATATTAATTATAATAATATTCAACATTAAAAAGTTAATAAAGCCTCTAATTCATTCTATTTCTTATGTAATTAGTTTACAAAGAAACATGCTCTGGAGCAAGAAGAATGCAGAATGCAGTAGAGAAAATGGAATCTTGCAGCAACAACAAATTGCATCTCAAAAATAAACATGTAAAGGTTGTGTTTACTTACTATTTGCTCATATTAGGTTTAGATATTTAAATAAATATATAGAAAAAATATTAACACACTGGTAAATTAAAATAAATCGTAATTTTACTCTGTATTGTTTTAGAAGCAGCTTCTAAGTGTAGAAATTTCAAACACCAATTCACCAGATCCTATCAAATTTTCCCAGCCAGTTGTCAGTGACATCACATGAGGAGAGAGCCAGACAGCAAAAGGATGCAGAAAGCTCATCATGACAGCACTGCTTATTTGGCTGATAATTTTGTCAGTGCTTCATATAACAGTGAATGGATCATTTAAAAAAATCACCTAAAGCCCACATTTTTTATTAACTGTGACATTGCAGTCTTCAATACTTCTCAGCCTAGACCCCACCCTGGATCCTGGCTTGACACTAACTAACTAAAAGGCGTGTTTTCTGTCTACAGAACAAAATTTTATATTTCCCTGGTGAACTGAAATACTTAGGAAAAAGGGGCAGGGAGGGAAAGAAGTAGCGAAATTAAGCAAAATATAAACTATGGAGGGAGAGGCTTAAGTGATTAGTGGTCAGTAGAACTGAGTGCACTGTTCTTTCTCCATTGCTGCAAACGAATATGAGTAGAGTTTTTGTTTTTAGAAACATGAAGAGGAATGTAAAATATGAATAAAGAGAATTTTTTTTTTATGTCAAACTAAAACTGATTATAAAATCTTCCTTTCTATGCTCTCCTGAAACTGATATGTATGCATGGCCTGATATATCGCACAAAAATAAAATTATAGACGATTTGAAATCATTTTCAGTTTTCACATTCATTATATTTATATTTTTAGTTTTATCATTAACAAAAGCTTATATATATATATATATATATATATATATATATATATATATATATATATATATATATATTACAGTTACATAGTAATTTAGGATGAATAAAGACTTTAGTCCATCAAGTTCAACCTTTTTAGATCTCCTCTGATCTGAAATACGTGGATTTATTGTTAATTGATCCAGAGGAAGGCAAACAGAAAATAAAACTCCAGTGAAACTTTGCCAATTGTCTCAACAGGGAAAAAATATAAAATTCCTTCCTGACCACAGATACTGGCGATAGGATTGATCCCTGGATCAATACTCCCTCTCTATTTATCCAGCATAGCCCTTAATGCCCTTTTTATTTAAAAATATATCCAATCCCTTTTTAAAGTTATCTATCGAATCCGCTGTCACCACCTCCTTTGGTAGATAATTCCACAGATTAACCACTATTACTGTGAAGAACCCTTTTCTTTCTTTAAGGTGAAATCTTTTTACTTCTAATCTGAAAGGATGTCCCCTTGTCAGTTGAAAACCTCTTGGCACAAGTTCCCTTGACAAAGCCTTGTATAGACCCTGGATATATTTATATAAGGTAATCATAACCCCTCTTAGACGCCTTTTTTCTAGAGTAAATAAGTTTAATTTCGTTAGTCTTTCTTCATAACTTAGCCCCTCCATTCCCTTTATTAGCTTTGTTGCCCTTCTCTGTACTTTTTCCAGCTCTAAAATGTCCTTATTATTTAGTGGTGCCCAAAATTGTACTCCATATTCCAAATGAGGTACTAGGAATTTGTATAGTGGGAGAATTATATTTGCTTCCTTTGCTTCCATACCCTTCTTAATACATGCTAATATTTTACTTGCCTTTACAGATGCTGCTTGGCATTGAGCACTGTTACCTAGGTGAATGTCCACAAGTACTCCCAAATCCCTTTCAATATCTGATACCCCTAGATTTGCTCCATTAAGATTATACATTGCATGGCTATTTTTCCTTCCCAGATGCATAACTTTACATTTATTCATATTAAATCTCATCTGCCACTTAGATGCCCATTCCTCTAATTTATGCAAATCGCTTTGGAGAGAAAGTACATAATTTTCTGATTTAATTACCTTGCACAACTTTGTGTCATCAGCAAAAATGGAGAAACCACACTCCAATCCCACTTCCAAGTCATGAATAAATATGTTAAAAAGGAGGGGACCTAATACTGAGCCCTGAGGAACCCCACTTACCACATTAGTCCAATCAGAGTATGTTCCATTTACAACAAGCCTGTGCTTCCTGTCTCTTAGCCAGCTCACAATTCATTACATAGTTACATAGTTACATAGTATTTAAGGTTGAAAAAAGACTTTCAGTCCCCCAAGTTCAACCTTTTAAGATCTCCTTTGATCTGCAATATGCGGATTAACTATTAATTCATTAGTTGTTTATTAATTATTAATCAATTATTTAATGTTTTTTTTTTGTTTGTTTGTTTTTTTATTATTATTAATTAATCCAGAGGAAGGCAAAAAAAAAAAAAAAAACAAGCGAGACTTAGCCAATTGTCTAAAGGGGAAATGTTAAACATTTGGATCATTACTGTCTCTCTAATTATCCATGATAACCCTGAATACCCTTTTTAATTAGAAATAAATCTAGTCCCCTTTTAAAGTTATCTATCGAATCCGCTGTCACCACCTCCTCTGGTAGAGAAATCCACAGATTAACCACCCTTACTGTAAAGAACCCTTTTCTTTCTTTGAGGTGGAATCTTTTTACTTCTAACCTCAAGGGATGTCCTCTTGTCAGTTGAAAACCTCTTGGCACAAAAAGCTCCCCCGACAAATCTTTATACTGACCCTGGATGTATTTATATAAGGTAATCATATCTCCTCTTAGACGCCTTTTTTCTAGAGAAAATAAGTTTAATTTGGTTAGTCTTTCTTCATAACTTAGCCCCTCCATTCCCCTTATTAGTTTGGTTGCCCTTCTCTGTACCTTTTCCAGCTCTAAAATGTCCTTTTTATGAAGTGGTGCCCAAAATTGTACTCCATATTCCAAATGTACTAGAGATTTGTATAGTGGCAGAATTATATTTGCTTCCCTGGCTCCTATACCCTTCTTAATACATGCTAATATTTTATTTGCCTTTGCAACTGCTGCTTGGCTTTGAGCACTGTTACCTAGGTGGTTGTCCACAAGCACTCCCAAATCCCTTTCAATATCTGATACACCTAGATTTGCTCCATTAAGATTATAAATTGCATGGCTATTTTTCCTTCCCAGATGCATAACCTTACATTTATTCGTATTAAATCTCATCTGCCATTTAGATGCCCATTCCTCAATTTTATGTAAATCCCCTTGGAGGGAAAGCACATCATTTTCTGATTTAATTACCTTGCACAACTTTGTGTCATCAGCGAAAATGGAGACCCCACACTCCAATCCTACCTCTAAGTCATTAATAAATATGTTAAAAAGGAGAGGACCTAATACTGAACCCTGAGGAACCCCACTTACCACATTAGTCCAATCAGAGTATGTTCCATTTACAACAAGCCTGTGCTTCCTGTCTCTTAGCCAGCTCACAATTCATTACATAGTTACATAGTTACATAGTATTTAAGGTTGAAAAAAGACTTTCAGTCCCCCAAGTTCAACCTTTTAAGATCTCCTTTGATCTGCAATATGCGGATTAACTATTAATTCATTAGTTGTTTATTAATTATTAATCAATTATTTAATTTTTTTTTTTTTTTTTTTTTTTTTTTTATTATTATTAATTAATCCAGAGGAAGGCAAAAAAAAAAAAAAACAACAAGCGAGACTTAGCCAATTGTCTAAAGGGGAAATGTTAAACATTTGGATCATTACTGTCTCTCTAATTATCCATGATAACCCTGAATACCCTTTTTAATTAGAAATAAATCTAGTCCCCTTTTAAAGTTATCTATCGAATCCGCTGTCACCACCTCCTCTGGTAGAGAAATCCACAGATTAACCACCCTTACTGTAAAGAACCCTTTTCTTTCTTTGAGGTGGAATCTTTTTACTTCTAACCTCAAGGGATGTCCTCTTGTCAGTTGAAAACCTCTTGGCACAAAAAGCTCCCCCGACAAATCTTTATACTGACCCTGGATGTATTTATATAAGGTAATCATATCTCCTCTTAGACGCCTTTTTTCTAGAGAAAATAAGTTTAATTTGGTTAGTCTTTCTTCATAACTTAGCCCCTCCATTCCCCTTATTAGTTTGGTTGCCCTTCTCTGTACCTTTTCCAGCTCTAAAATGTCCTTTTTATGAAGTGGTGCCCAAAATTGTACTCCATATTCCAAATGTACTAGAGATTTGTATAGTGGCAGAATTATATTTGCTTCCCTGGCTCCTATACCCTTCTTAATACATGCTAATATTTTATTTGCCTTTGCAACTGCTGCTTGGCTTTGAGCACTGTTACCTAGGTGGTTGTCCACAAGCACTCCCAAATCCCTTTCAATATCTGATACACCTAGATTTGCTCCATTAAGATTATAAATTGCATGGCTATTTTTCCTTCCCAGATGCATAACCTTACATTTATTCGTATTAAATCTCATCTGCCATTTAGATGCCCATTCCTCAATTTTATGTAAATCCCCTTGGAGGGAAAGCACATCATTTTCTGATTTAATTACCTTGCACAACTTTGTGTCATCAGCGAAAATGGAGACCCCACACTCCAATCCTACCTCTAAGTCATTAATAAATATGTTAAAAAGGAGAGGACCTAATACTGAACCCTGAGGAACCCCACTTACCACATTAGTCCAATTGGAGTATGTTCCATTTACAACAACCCTTTGCTTCCTGTCTTTTAGCCAGCTCTCAATCCATGAGCAGATATTTACTGCAATTCCTGTATCTCTTAGTTTGCCCAATAGTCTCCCATGTGGCACTGTATCAAAAGCCTTTGCAAAATCCAAAAAGACTACATCCACTGAGTTGCCTTGATCCAGGTTCCTACTAACCTCATCATAGAAACTAATTAGATTTGTTTGACATGACCTATCCCTCATAAACCCATGTTGACTCCTACTTATAATCCTGTTCAAATAGACATATTCTTGTATATTATCCCTTATTAACCCTTCTAAAAGCTTCCCCACTACAGAAGTGAGGCTCACTGGTCTATAATTCCCCGGATTTGCTCTTGCTCCCTTTTTAAATATAGGTATCACATCAGCTTTTCTCCAGTCATCTGGTAGAGACCCTGTGTTGAGTGAATCTTGAAAAATTAAATATAATGGTTTGGCTATTACAGAACCCAGTTCCCTGAGTACCCTTGGATGTATTCCATCAGGACCCGGGGCTTTATTAACATTTATTTTTTCCAACCGCTTTTGGATTACTTCCTGTGTTAACCAATTATTTGGCAAAGGTAGTGTAGCCCCATTATGTTGCAGTGTCCCAACCACTGGTACCTCCCTTGTGTATACCGAAGAAAAGAACCTATTTAGCTCATCTGCCTTTTCTTGGTCACTAATTATCAGACAGCCTGTTTCACATTGTAATGTTCCTATAGCTTCCTTCCTCGCCTTCTTCCCATTAATATACTTAAAAAATATTTTAGGGTTAGTCTTACTCTCTTTTGCAATTAATTTTTCATTTTCTATTTTAGCCAGTCTAATCGCGCTTTTGCAAGCCTTGTTGATTTCCTTGTATTCCCGTAAAGCAGTCTCTGTCCCCTCTTGTTTGTATAATTTAAATGCCTGTTTTTTACTCCGTATCTTGATCTTTAAATCATTGTTAAGCCACATGGGTTGTGATTTACTCCTTTTACTTTTATTCCCACACGGTATATGCTGATGTGTATGTATATTTAGTAAGGATTTAAATGTTGTCCATTTATGTTCAGTGTTTTTACCTATCAGTTCTCTCTCCCAGTCTATACTTTGAATTGCTGCCCTTAGTTAATTCATAAGCAAATATTTATGGCAATTCCTGTATCCCTTAGTTTGCTAAATAGTCTCCCATGTGGTACTGTATCAAAAGCCTTTGCAAAATCCAAATAGACTACATCCACTGAGTTGCCTTGATAATATATATATATACACACACGCATTACAGGAGTGATTCTAGATAATTCCTCAAATAAGAGGCCATGAAGCTAAAAATTTCAAGGTTTAACAGTAGCGTGAAAAGGTACATTATAGTTTAGTATACCAGATACATGTAGTAGTGATATGGCTCTATTCCATGGCTCCTGTAAGATAAAATCAGTGAAGTTCACTCGTAAACCACTATCGACCTATCACATCACACAGGTAAATCTAATCTTGGAGAAATGTCCCTAATGTCTTAAGCCCAGAGTATTGACCCATAATTATTTTACAAATTGCTATCACATGGCTATCTTTATGTTATATAATCTCGCTAAAGTCTGCTCAAATAATCTCTGAGTGCCTGAAATTTTAAACAGCCTCCAGGTATCTTCAACCCGCTGTAAAGGCAGAAAAATGCCTCAGAGAAGCCTGGATATCTATCTATCTTTTTAAATAAGCATGTGGCATACAGACAAACAGTATACAGATATTTAATTTGTTTGTGTATATGCACAAAATATTATATAGCACGCACTGGTAACTTGAGACTGCTTGTTGTGTCCCTGAAAATGATGCTGCCCTAGGCCTGGTCCACGTTAGCCTAAGCATAAATACACTATTGGCAAAAGGATTGATATATCACCACAGGACAATGTTAAGATTCTAGATTTTATAGAGCATAATGTAGAATGAGAAAACAGAATGTTACTCACTGTATCCTATGGGGAACTAGGGATGATAGTTCTCATCATACAACAAGGAAAGCAGTTGCCAAAGACAAGAAGTTGCCAAAAACAAACACATGTTCCTGATCTAAATCAACAAATCAGTATGTTTGTATGTCCCTATTAAAAAATAAATGTAAACCTGTTGTAAGATATTAATTTAAACAAAAAAAGACATGGCTTCTCTTCACTCTTTATTTTAACAGATACTGTTTTTGATGCTTTTTGATATATTGTATTGTTATATTATTTATCAGCAAGTTTAGTTATATATCTTATAAAAGGATCACTTGGTAACCTTAACAAAAAGTAACCTGGACTGTGCTTTTGGTGTGGTGATCTCTCTATCCCTTCCCCAAAATAGTAATAGAAACTGGGTCTAAGGGGGCACACAGAAATATATATACAGTAAATGAATGTGCATAGTTGTTCAAATTATTTGCTTCTAAAGGTGACAACTCACCTCTCGTTGTCTAGAGGTTTACCTTACCAGAGATATTATGTTAATAAAAAGATGCTGCTTCATTTATTTTAAAATATATCAGCCTATACAATGTTATTATTTATGAGTTTCGTTTTTGTCAGCCACGAGCCAGGCCCTCTAATAATGTTTTACCCCACCGACACGTCTGTCTCCATCATCCAGCTTTTCCCCAGACAGACTGTACCTACACTAGTGGGGCTACTTTCCCAAGTGGGCCTGGCAGGAATTGGCGTACTCATATTTTCCAGAGTAAAAGGCTATGCCATCCCTGTTATCAATTGCTGGTAAGACCCTGAAGCATTTTGTCCATTGTTTTGATAGCAGTCACCTAGTCTGAGTTTGTCTAGTCTTTTTTTCTACAGATGACTTGCAATACAATGGACACAGTTACATAGTTACATAGTAATTGGTTGAAAAAAGACTCTAGTCCATCCAGTTCAACCTTTTTAGATCTCCTCTGATCTGCAATACGCAGATTTATTGTTAAATGATCCAGAGGAAGGCAAACAGAAAAAAAACCCCAGTGAAACTCTGCCAATTGTCTCAACAAGGAAAAAAATATAAAATTCCTTCCTGACCCCAGATACTGGCGATCGGATTCATCCCTGGATCAATATGCATAACTTTACATTTATTCGTATTAAATTTCATCTACCACTTAGATGCCCATTCCTCTAATTTATGCAAATCCCTTTGGAGGGAAAGTACATAATTTTCTTTGTGTCATCAGCAAAAATGAGTTTCCTTGATCCAACATCCTACTAACCTCCTCATAGAAACTAATTAGGTTTGTTTGATATGACCTATCCTTCATAAATCCATGTTGGCTCCTACTTATAATCCTGTTTGGATAAACATATTCTTGTATATTATCCCTTATTAACCCTAAAAGCAGTTATCAGAGGGCTAATCCGTTCTTAATGGCTATGATAACGAAAAGTATTAATTAACGAAAAGTATTAATAATTGTTTGTGGGTGGATTAGAAAGACTGACTAATAGCTCAAACTTAAATGTTTGTTTACCATAGGAAAACATTTTTTTTTTAATATCATAAATATTATAACATATTTGGAACCTGTTCTGTAAGTAACACCCTGTCTGCTGATGAAAACTCAGGAAAACACACTTGAACAACACATTTTCACATGGTCCCTCTAACACCGTACAGAAGTTCCTGCAATTATTAGATACATGAATGGCCACACAGGATGTTAATAAGTATGACTTCCCAGCTAATAGCCTATACTCCCATATTTCCATTTACAAATTCCTTCCATAACAAGGTTATTAGAGGTTTAGGTCAACCCTGCTTAAATTAGTCCCCCCTGTTCCTCACACTTAGCTATATATGACCTAATCACACAATCCATGTTAGAGGGAGATGTTATAGGGTGCATAGCAACAGTTGTAGGAAAGTTGTAGGGAGCAATATGAGGTGTATTAGACCAGTAAACTTACGTAAGGTTATATGGGATAAAAGGATGACTACATGCAGAGGCTATTAAGTATAATAGTAGAAAAGAGGAAGGTGTTATACAGACAGATAGAAGTTAAAGGTCCACAAAAGTTGCCATATGTGCTCAGCACCATTAGACAGAAGGTGAAAAAGCATGTGGAAAAAGTGTTTTCCTTTTTAAAATTGATGCTGAATTCATGAAGTTATGATCAATAGAATTCCAGTGTGTTGCCTCTGCCTGAATGAGTTCTGCACTGCACTGGATGTAATGAATATCACATATACAGTTGTCAGGGTTGGGAACATTTGCGATGTTGGTTAAGCTTTTACATCCCTCGCCCAGCGCACACACAACTTAGGCTGCAATGCAGCTCAAATCAAGACGAGCAGTTTAGGCACGCGGGACTTAGGCTGCAATGAGCGCCGAAGCAAGGAGAGCAGAGGAAGCACGCAGGACTTAGACTGCAATGAGCGCCGAAGACTCTGAGGTGAGCAGTTGAGGCATGCAGGACTTAAGCCTGCAATAAGCACTGAAGGAGCTCGTTGCACTACGAGCTTCGCAAAGCGAGGCAAGCAGTTAAGGCACACAGTTGGTTCAAACGCGTAACTCGACAAACACTGAAAAACAACCAATATAATATTAAAAAATAATAGCACACACACAGCACAGGGGGAGAGCCAGGAAGCCTGTGAGTGAAGTTGCAAACTAATTGGAGCCATATTTTGCATTTTTCGTTGAACGAAAATCGGCTAAGCAAGGGGAAAAATGGAGGACGAAAAATGTAAAAGTTTTGATACAGGATGAAAACAAGGCTCTGCAACACCAGGCACAAAGGACTTAGAAAATACACAACGCCGAAGACAGTAACACACACAAGCAACGTGGGATTTAGAAAATACATGACGGCCAATACAGTAACACTTACACTACCAACGCCAGGCACGCAGGACTTTGAAAATAAAACCAACGCATGTGCTCAGAGGAGCAAAAGCCTTACATTGTATGTCAAACAGCTTTGTCAGCCTTACAATATTTCCCCGTCATTTTTGACGGGCAATTTACTAGTTTACTAGAATCAGACGTAAAGACTTTGAATTGGACAGTAGTTAAGTGATTTGTAACTACTTGTATCTTCTCTGCAGCTTGAGCAGCAACAGAGCAGATGGTATAATAGCTAAGTTTGCTGTCTGTGAAGGTCCTACGTTGAAATCACTGTATGGATACTTCTTTCTTTAGTGTGTAAAAATCAGAAATGTGTCTTTTAGATTATATAATAAAGCATATGTTAATATGAGGTAACTGTGATGATTTTGTGTTGATTTTAAAACAATTATTTAAATAATTATTTGAACCAAAGCAGCATGTGTTGGTGTAGTCTAACTGCGTTGTTTTATAAAAATATCTCTACCTTCCACCTGTATTTTCACAGACTAATGTGTTAATTAACAGACATATACAGTGGATATAAAAAGTCTACACTTTTCTGTGCTGTACAGGTTTCTGTGCTGTAAAATATGAGACAAAGATAAATAATTTCAGAACTTTTTCCACCTTTAATGTGACCTATAAACTGTACAACTGAATTGAAAAACAAACTGAAATATTTTAGGTAGAGGGAAGAAAAAATATAAAAATAAAATAATATGGTTGCATAAGTATACACACCCTTTAACTAATACTTTGTTGAAGCACCTTTTGATTATATTACAGAACTCTGTCTTTTTGGGTATGAGTCTATCAGCATGGCACATTTTGACTTGGCAAGGTTTGCCCACTCTTCTTTGCAAAAACACTCCAAATCTGTCAGATTGCGAGGGCATCTCCTGTGCACAGCCCTCTTCAGATCACCCCACAGATTTTCAATCAGATTCAGGTCTGGGCTCTGGCTGGGCCATTACAAAACTTTAATCTTCTTCTGGTGAAGCCATTCCTTTGTTGATTTGGATGTATGCTTTGGGTCGTTGTCATGCTGAAAGATGAAGTTCCTCTTCATGTTCAGCTTTCTAGCAGAAGCCTGAAGGTTTTGTGACAATATTGACTGGTATTTGGAACTGTTCATAATTCCCTCTGTCTTGACTAAGGCACCAGTTCCAGCTGAAGAAAAACAGCCCCAAAGCATGATGCTGCCACCACCATGCTTCACTGTGGGTATGGTGTTCTTTTGGTGATGTTCAGTGTCGTTTTTGCGCCAAACATATCTTTTGGAATTATGGTCAACCTTGGTTTCATCAGACCATAACACCTTTTCCCCCATGCTTTTGGGAGACTTCAGATGTGTTTTTGCAAAATGTAGCCTGGCTTGGATGTTTTTCTTCATAAGAAAAGGCTTTTGTCTTGCCCATAGCCCAGACATATGAAGACTACGGGAGATTGTTGTCACATGTACCACACAACCAGTACTTGCCAGATATTCCTGCAGCTCCTTTAATGTTGCTGTAGGCCTCCTGGTAGCCTCCCAGACCAGTTTTCTTCTCGTCTTTTCATCAATTTTGGAGGGAGCTCCAGTTCTTGGTAATGTCACTGTTGTGCCATATTTTCTCCACTTGATGATGACAGTCTTCACTGTGTTCCATGGTATATCTAATGCCTTGGAAATTATTTTGTACCCTTCTCCTGACTGATACCTTTTAACAATGAGATCCCTCTGATGCTTTGGAAGCTCCCTGTGGACCATGGCTTTTGCTGTGGGATGCGACTAAGAAAAATTCAGGAAAGACCAAATAGAGCAGCTGAACTTTATTTGGGGTTAATCAGAGGCACCTTAAATGATGGCAGGTGTATGCTGCCTCCTATTTAACATGATTTGGAATGTGATTGCTTAATTCTGAACACAGCTACATCCCCAGTTATAAGAGGGCGTGCAGACTTATGCAACCACAATATTTTTACTGCCTTACTAGTCAACACACAAGCCAACCCTTTCTTTTTGTGTCTAATACACTTAGCACACTAAGATTAGAAGCTCTTACGAGAGCAATGACCCTCTATACCTTCTGTGCCAGTATGTAAATTGCATCATATTTGTTTTGTTCACTCACTGTATCCCCTATACTAAGAGCTATGGAATATTGTGATACAACCTTGATGGGGGAGCAACCTGTAAAAACGACCCTGGTACCTGCTTCTCTTTCCTTCCCAAATGAGTCCAGTCTTTGCCAAATAAATCTGTTTCCTGCTCCAGAACAAGATGGACACGACACCCCTGGGCTTTGTTGTTTCCAGCCCGGGGCTATTCCCCTGTTATAACATAGTTTTCCCTGTTTGGCCTCTCTAGGTTCTAGAGACTCTCAGCCCCAGTGAATAATTCTTGTGTATATGTGAATAATTCTTGTGTTTTGGACATTGTGTGGCTAACAACTTGTTGTACTGTTTGCATCCATGTCTTGTGTTGGTGTGTGTCTTTATGGATAGTTTTGTACCTCATATGCTGCGATACATTCATTGTTTACAAGGAGAGGCCTAAGAGGGGGCCTACAGCTGCTGAGTGATCAGGTTAGCTGGCTTTTCTAGCTTAATTATGCTACATTTTGTTACTCTGCACCCAGACTGATTGAATTACCAGGGCTTGTTCTGCCATGTAAATATGTGCCTGTGTTTTTCACTAAAGTGCATTACCCCCTTTTGAAAGTATACAAGCATGTCAGCTGTATTTCTGAGTGGTAGAAAAGAGCCTTTTAATCATATGCTCCAGTCCAGCTGCCCTCCACATATCTTTATTCAAGCTCCAATACACAGAAATGCACTGAGGAGAGGATCTAACTGGTGGGAGCCATTCATAGGTCAGTCCAGCTGGACCTCATTGTGATAAATACATTGGTGCTTTATAAATAAAGGATAATAATTATAACCCACATATTTGGACCTTTTAAAAGGATTTCTGTAGATTAGCAAAAATTGCACATGTTTGTGATATATGCAATACACTAACAACATTAGTAGCATTGTAAGTCATGGGCATAAAAGCATTTTCAGAAAAAAAAATCATAATTTTAGCAGACTCTGCTAGGGCATGGTCGCTGCCCTGATAGTCAGACTTCTCTTTTAAGGCATAAAGGGGCAGCTACAGAGCAGGGGAAGCAAGACTAACAAGGACACTTGCCTATATTGAAATTATTTAAGGTAGAGGTGTCTAATGCTGAAAACGTATACGGATCTCTCCTTCTTTCTTCCATTCTTTAAAAATACATGCAAATGAGCAGAACATCCCCATTCAGCCTCAAAACCAGCAAGTATGGAAGACACAAACTACTAAAGTATCTACTAAAGTAAAAAACAATGCCTAACATACTGCTAGGCCCACTTCTTGTTTGTTTCTAGTTGTTCCTAGTGTTGTGCATTTTATACTTGAAAAATGTCTGAAATGTTTCCAACCTACAAAGGTCCTTTAGATATTTCTAACAGCACAGCCTGCCCTAGGAAAAAAACCTTGTGTCTGAACCTCAGGGGGACACATCCAATGAAAAACTAGGCCTGTGAATCTTGTGAATGGAGAGTCCCAGCGAGCAGCTGGAACTTTGACCTCTTAACCTTGAAGGTATTTAGGATTACTGCCAAAGTGCACACATAACTGCTGCCAACATCAGTAATACTTGTGAAAAATAGTAGAGGACTTTGATACAGAATGAGTGAAATACTTTTCATCATATGGAAATGTAAATTGTTTTGGGGAAAGGTTTTACAAACTAAAAGGAGGAGTTACATGGGTCTGTTTAAGGAAAAGGGACGCTTGTTGGTCAAGTATGTACCAAAGTAGCAGCCATAAACATATAACATTTTTAGGAAATTCTAATTTGTGTTTGCTACATCACAACCTAAGAGATAAATTATGTGGTGTTATTTTTTAGTTGTCGGTGGAGAGAGGGATGATGGAGAAGTGAACATTTAGAAGTCCAAGGTCATTGTTTGATAACTAAATAAGATTGAAATTGTACCCCCCACCCCCCACACACACACACTATCCCAGAAGCAGGACATTGCATCAAAGGATGAAACCATAGCTGTTATATACATATATTTTTGTCCTTTTAAATTAAGGTTTTGTATGGGACAAGAAGAGGAAGTATAGGTTATAGGGAGCCATAAAGAGCGTAGCGAGACGAGCCATTAAAACGTAGCAACGTAGCACAAAAATACGGCCGCAACTCGCGAACATCAAAAAAAACCAAAACACAATAAATACACACAGCACATACATAAAAACCTTACCGACAGCAAGAGGGAGCATCCACGACCTAAAAAAAGCAAGTTACACCTTGATTTACCTCAAAATAAAAAAAATTAGACACCAAAAAAACGCTAAGCAAGAGAAAAAATGGCAGCCGAACAAAATGAAAACGAGGCTACAGCACTCTCACCACGAAAACCACTTACGGATAATCCGCAAAGGCGCATAACACACATTACGACATTGCAAACATCGGAAAACACTTACGGATAATCCGCTAAGACGCATACCACACATTACCCGCCATTTTACGATAATGCGGAAGTAAACAACTACGCTAACGGTTTCGGCTCCTGCACGCACACTATTACACTGCACACGTTCATCATGCTTACACAGCACCTCCACACCACTAATGCTGCAGCAACATCAACACAGATTGCCAGCTCTTCAACACCATGCCTTAAAAAGGTAAAGTATATTCATTTATTAATTTGTATTATATATTTCAGTAGTACACACAAAACAACATTAGCTACCTTACAATTCCATATGTATATTAATAACTAAACAACTTTCCAAACATACACATCTCATTGCCGTCATTTTTTGACGGGCAATACGCTAGTAGGATTAATAGAGAGTTTGTATAAGGTTAATAGGAAGATTTATGGAGAGTTATATGGACCAATAAGAACCTCTGGTACGATAGGAAATATGGAGCTATATACTGTAAAAAAGTTATAAGGAGAGGTTATATGAAGTATTATATGAAGTAATATGAGGCATTACATAAGAGGGAGCCTTAATTGAAGTTCTATGAGTTATAATATGGAAGCAAAGAACAGGGAGAGGGCATGTGATGGAGTAATTTGGAGAGTTTTGAGACTGAATAAATGGAATAATTATAAGGAGCTAGTATATGGAATATTAGGAACACTCATACATTACAGTTATAAGGAAAGGTTATGTTGAGCAAAAAGAGAAGCTACGGAGAGAGAATGTTAGAAGAAATAGAAGTTTTATACAGAGCAATATGAGGAGTTATAGGGAGTGGTTATATGGAGTAAAAGGAGGAGTACCCATAAGAAGCAATTATTTGAAGCAACCTTTCCCTCTTCACCCTAATCACCTTCCCTTTCCAAAAACAATATCCCTCTAATGAAAATATCAAATTTTATAAATCTTCATAGACAGAGAGGTCTATAGTACTTTCCATCCCACTCCTTTCCCCAGTGAGATGGACAGTATTTCCTACATAAATAATATCTATATCACAGAGAAATACACAGCTCATGGGAAAATACAATGGAACTATTTTACTATTCATTGGGGATTCACTAATAAGAAAGAATGTTAAATAATTGTTCAGAGCAAATTCTCATACATCTTTGAATAATACCACTTAGTCTAAACATTTTATGAACATCAATGAATTAATGGTCCCCTAGGAGTGTAATTATATATAAATATACTTTGCTTTTATCATTTACTAGCGAATTGCCCGTCAAAAAATGACGGCAATGAAATTGTAAGTGAGATAATGCTGTTTGCTGTCTAATAATACATTAATAAATTAATATAATTTACCTATTTTGAATTAATATATGCAGGAAGCATTCTGTTGAAGAGCTCACAATCTTTTTTGATGTTGCTGCAGCATTAGTGGTGTGGAGCTGCTGTGTAATGAATGAATGTGTGCAGTGTAATAGTGTACTTCTGCATTGTTCTAAAATAGCGGCTAATGTGTGGTATGCGTCTGAAGCGGAATATCCGTAGGTGTTTTGTGGTGTTTTGCGTGTTTCTTGTGGTGTTTTGTGTGTTTAGAGTCCTGTAGCCTCGTTTTCGTTTTGTTCGGCGGCCATTTTTTCTCTCGCTTGGAGAATTTTTTAGTGTCTAAACTCTTTATTTTGAGTTAAATTAAGGTGTAACTTTATTTTTTGAGGTCCTGGATGCTCCCTCTTGCTGTAGGTAAGCTTTTTATGTATGTGTAGTGTGTATTTATTGTGTTTTTAATTTTTTCATGTCCGCGGGTTGCGGCCGATTTTTGAGAGGTCGTAGTGGGTGGTAACGTGTCTCATATGTTGTTTGCGTTATGACGTAAAGTTTGCGAGGGTCGCAGTTGCTGGCAAGGAGTGCCTTCGGCGCTCCATGCCAGCAACTGAGGCCCTCGCTTTGCGAGGGCCGCGGCTCCCTACGCACGCCCGCAAGCGTTAGCAACAACTCGTATGCTCACAACTATATATGTTTAATTTTTTATATATTTTATATATGTGATTATTTATATATTTTGATGTCTAATATACGTACAGTACAATATATACATTCTAAAATGATTGATGATGAGCAATTTTCCTGGGTTAGACTAGTTTTGAGCACGGTGCTTTAAAAGGACTCCTGTAATGCTCTAACAGAATCTTGAGGAATTAATTAGGCATTGAACATTAACAACATTTATGTTCAATAAATAATAAAAAAAAATAATCTTATTGAATATTAAAATTACTTAAGTCAGAAGGGGGAAGCGGCTCTGGCTGGCAAACAGCGCTAATATTATCAATACAATGCGCTTAGTTGGCTGAAGACTTCCTGTGTTAAAGTGTTTTCCTTTGAAAACACTATTCTAGAGTATGGCTTTTATTTGATCAGATTGTTCTTAAAGCCCTTTAGACATATTTACCAGCCAATCCCTTCGCCACTACATTGTTTTTTTATGGGTGGAGACCAACAACGCAACTGATAATCTAATCTTTGAAATTAAGTTTAATACTAAATATTACATTTATAAATTATTATTATCTTTATTTATAACGTGCCAAAATATTCCGTAGTAGGGGTTGAGTACATGGCAGGACAAAATGAACACCTTATAAAGAATGGAGGGCCCTGTTTTTGAGCTTAGAATCAAATGTACATAGTGCTTGTTTCCAAAGCACAGACACAATATTGAAAACTTGCAAACTTACAATCTAAAAGCCTTATTAAATTGTAATTCGGCCAATTGAAACGAGCTCTATAGAAGCGCAGAGCATATTTTTTTTACATAAGTTTTTAGTTAGTGAACTTCTATCCAAAAGCAAGGTCTTCACTAACTAAAAACTTCTGTAAAAAAATATGCTATGTGTTTATATAGAACCCTATTCAATTAGCCAAATCACAATTTAATAAGGCTGTAAGGGTTTAGATGTGATACAAGAGGGTGACAAATGCAAGATGGCAATGTGAAAGCAATTTGTTTAGTCAAGTGCAGGTGACTGTGTGTTGTACTGTAGATTGTGGGTGTAAGTGTTTTTAAGCTGTGGAGTGTTAAGTTGTACATGTTAAGGCTGAAGGTGATAATATTTTTTAAACAGGTGTGTTTTTAGGTGGGATTTAATGAAGGAAGATAGTCTAATGGAGCGGGGCAAGGAGTTCCAGATAGTAGGGCAGCACAAGCAAAGTCTTGTAGGCAGGAGTGAGAGGAGGTGATAAGAGAGGAGGAAAGAAAAAGGTCATTAGCAGAACAAAGGGGCGGTTGGGAGAGTATTTTGAAACAAGAGCAGATATATAAGGGGGTGCACCATTGTTGTGGGCTTCATATGTTAGAGTCATGTTTTTAAATTTGATTCTGGAGGCTATGGGAAGCCAGTGGAGTGACTGACCGAGAGGTGCTGCAGACACTGAGTGTTTGGTATCGAAGATGAGTCTAGCGGAGGTATTCATTATGGATTGGAGGGAAGTCAGACGAGAGATGGGTAGGCCAGCAAGGAGTGAATTGCAGTAGTTGAGTTGAGATATGATGAGAGAGTGTATTAGAATTTTAGCTGTATGTTGGAGATGTTTTTTAGTTAAAATCGACAAGATTTTGTTATTGATTGAATGTGAGGAATAAAAGAGAGGGAGGGATCCAGTAGAACCCCAAGACAACGGGCCTCGGAGGTGGGAGTGATGATGGCATTGTCAACAGTGAGAGGAAGCTGTAGTGGAGGATGGAAAGATAAGGAGTTCAGTCTTAGACATGTTGAGTTTGAGTTGACGGGCAGACATCAAGGAGGATATGCTAGAGAGGCAGTTGGAAACGTGAGTTAAAAGAGAGGGTGGTAGATCTGGTGCAGAGAGGTAGATTTGAGTGTCATCTGCATAGAGATGATACTGAAATCCAATGTATTTTATAAGGGTACCAAGGAAGGATGTGTAGATGGAAAAGAGGAGGGGGCCTAGGACAGAACCTTGGGGAACACCAACAGACAGAGATGTACTAAATGTACAATCTTCTAGATAAGATGTGAACCATGAAAGAGCTGTGTCCTGGATGCCAAAAGAGCGGAGAGTTTGGATTAGAAGAGGGTGGTTAACTGTATTGAAGGCAGCAGAGAGATCCAGGAGAATTAGAATAGCGGTGACCCTTTGATTTGGCAGTTAGCAAGTCATTGGTGACTTTTGTGAGGGCTGTTTCTGTAGATTGCTGGGCCCAGGAGCCAGATTGGAAGGGGTCAAGAAGGGAATTGGTGGAAATAAATGAATTGAGGTGATTGTAACAAAAGCTGCTCAAGCTGTTTAGAAGCCAGGGGAAGTAGTGAGATAGGGCAGTAGTTGGAGGCAGAAGCTGGGTCAGATTAGGGATTCTTAAGAATGGGTGTAATAATGGCGTGCTTTAAAGAGGATGTAAACTTGCCAGTGTTTGGGAGGAGGTTGAATAGATGTGTGAGAGCTGGGATAAGTGTGGTAGATAGGGGAGGGATTAGCTGTGATGGAATAGGATCATGTGGACATGTTCTAAGGTGAGATAGTAAAGTAGATACTTCATCCTCGGTTACAGGGTCAAAGGAGTAAATAGTGGAGGAGGCATTGGGGAAGGGGAAGTGCTGTTTGTTGTCAGTTTGTTGAGAGGATGGTGAGATAGGGCCAAGCTGGGAGGAGAGTTTCAGATGGTTTCAATTATATTTTTAAAATGGCTGGCAAAGTGATTAGCAATGAGACAGGAAGGGGAGGAGGTGGGCAAAGGAGGGTGTTGAATGTAGCAAATAAACTTTTAGGGTTGGAGGACAGGTTTGATATTAGAGATGAGAAGTAGTGTTGTTTGGCAAGATTGAGGGCAGAGAAGTAGGAGCGTAAGGTAAACTTTTAGTGGAGAAAGTCTGCTAAAGTGCGAGATGTAGTGTGCCATGGTTGTAGATGAGAGCCAGGGCGTTTGCTTGTGATTATGGGGGCAAGAGTGTCAAGGGTGGAGGTTAGAGTCTTGTTGTACAGTGAAGTGGCGATGTCAGGGTAGGCAAGGGTGGTGAGGGTGCTGAGAAGAGGTTTTAGCACAGTGCAAAAATTGTTGTGGGTTAAGTGCTTGCACGTTTCTGTGGGTTCTGGTGGCAGGGGTTGAAGAAGGGTGGTGAGCAGAAGATGAGGTGATAACAAGTTAGCAGGTGGTGGTCAGATAGAAGAAGTGGGGAGATGACAAGGTTGGAGATAGTGCAGAGATTGGTGAAAATAGGGTCAATGGAGTGTCCACCACGGTGAGTTGCGGAATCTGTCCATTGTGAGAGGCCAAGGGAAGAGGTAAGCGCAAGTAATTTTGCAGTTGTTGGGGGGTGTCAGTGGCTATGTTGAAATCGTCAAGAATGGGTGACGGTATATTGGAGGAGAGAAAGTGAGGGAGCCAGGCGGCAAAGTTGTCCAGAAATTGAGAGGGTGATCCAGATGGGTGATAGATAACAGCTATTCGCAGAGGGATGGGGAGAGAAGATGTGCATAGTATGAACTTCTAAGAATGAAAATTGGAGGTATGGAGCAGGGGGTATGCAGGGAAAAGTGTAGAGAGGATAGTGTAGACCACCATAAGAGAGTGCAGCAGGGGAGACAGACTCAAATGGTGTGAGTCAGGTTTCCGTGATAGCCAGTAAATTGAGAGACTTGGAAATGAAGAGATCATGAATGCAGGTAAGTTTATTGCAAACAGTCCTTGCATTCCAGAGTGCACAGGAGAAGGGCAATGGTTTGTGACAAGTGATGGGAATTAGACTATGGGTTTTGGGGGTATTTGCTGCCCTGGGGACTCTGCGCGGCTGACAGCAGGTGGAAATGAGTGAGGGGACTGGGTTAGGGGATATATCTCCACAAGCTATCAGAAGAAGGAGAAAGAGTAAAAGGAGATGTGACAAGGACTTGCAAAAGCATTTCTGCTTTTCAGCTTTAGGGGAGGGATGAGATAGTGACTGGAGGAAGGAGAGGAGCTCATGGGAGCAGAGAAGAGTAGAGGAAAGCACAGAAGGTGAGATAGTTATTTGTTGGAGACAAGATGTGTAGAGACAGTATAAGAGAGTCTGAGAAAAAGGCAGGAGGTTGTAATCAAGAAGATGGTGTGAGAAAACAATGTGTTAGTGAGTAAGCAAAAAAGCAATAAAAGGAAGTAAATACACTTGCCTTAATAGTTCTTGTTAAAGATGATATACAAATCAAATTCAATCCTGTTCAACTCCTGTATAATTCTATTTGCTTCACTTTAGAGTGTTCACTCAAGAGATGTGAACTTTTGCAATAGGTGTTTTCATCTTGCAAATGATTGGATGTGTATTTTAATAATGATCAATACATCATTAGAACAACTAGCTCCTCTTATTTAAAGACCCAACTGAAAAGGTCATAGATGATTTAGAGAGCTGGTACATATTCCCTGGAAGCTCTTTCTTTTAGCAGTTGGAGCACGCTGTTCTTAATCTATGAAGATATTTCCAGTTGTCCCTCAAAAAATTATCATCTACTGCAAACAATGTTTTCCTTAGTAAAAACACAGCTATCTGTTTACAACTAAGTTAAAAACCAAGACAAATCTGTTAAGTGGCATGACATGTTATCTCATTATTCCATAAAGATTTAATAAGACCTATAAGTTCCCCATTGTTTTGGACCTCTTAGTTCAGAAAACGTTACATAGTTACATAGTAATTTAGGTTGAAAAAAGACTTTAGTCCATCAAGTTCAACCTTTTTAGATCTCCTCTGATCTGCAATATGCAGATTTATTGTTAATTGATCCAGAGGAATGCAAACAGAAAAAAAAACCAGTGAAACTTTGCCAATTGTCTCAACAGGGAAAAAAATATATAAAATTTATTTCTGACCCCAGATACTGGCGATCGGATTCATCTCTGGATCAATACTCCCTCTCTATTTATCCAGGATTGCGCTTAATGCCCTTTTTATTTAAAAATATATCCAATCCCTTTTAAAAGTTATCTATCGAATCCTCTGTCACCACCTCCTTTGGTAGAGAATTCCACAGATTAACCACCCTTATTGTGAAGAACCCTTTTTTTTCTTTAAGGTGAAATCTTTTTACTTCTAATCTCAAAGGATGTCCCCTTGTCAGTTGGAAACCTCCTGGCACAAAAGTTCCTTTGACAAAGCCTTGTATTGACCCTGGATATATTTATATAAGGTAATCATATCCCCTCTTAGAAGCCTTTTTTGACACTGACTAATCAAACGAGAAAGATACTCGAAGTGTTCGAGAATAATAACAAGCCAGGAAACTCTCTCTGGATAGTGTCAGTAATAATACAAATTGAACATTAATGTGTGTATAGATTGGATATGTCCAAATAGCCTACCTCAAAGACTTCCTCGTCCAACAGTCTTGTTCCAAACAAAGTCACTCCGTCCGTGCTGATGATAGGATGATCTCCACGGTCCAGTGTGTGGCTTACTGTCTTCTCACAATCCAAAATCATGGTTACATTTTTTCCTTCCACACTCAGAGCTATCCGGTGCCACCTAGAGTGACGGACAATACAGTACAGAGTTAGATATGATCTAAAGTGATATCACACATTGGTGTGACCAAAAAGTTTACTCATCAACTATGTTATATGTATGTCATTGGCTGTCATCTTAATACAATGAAAACACTGTTTTATCTCTAAATTGGTGAATGGAATTTTTTTTTTCTTTACTGTGTTCCTTTGAATTGTTTCAATATGTGTTAGCTGCAATGCAGATACTTGAACAGATTTACACACAATGTTGCTTTGTGTGTGAATATCTCAATAGGAAAATGTGTTTGGAATGTTTTGGAATCATCTCAATAATATTTAAAAAATGTCTTATGCATTTGGGCGTAAACATTATTTATATCCCGTCATAGCACATAAATTGAGAAGTCCATTTTTCAGAAAATCTGTTTCCAGTTCAGAATTACAAGCCATAGAACATTTGCATTATTATCTAAGGATCCTAGTGGGGGCATGCAAATGATCCCACAATATAATTCAAAACTAATTTTAACATGACTCCTCTGAGTATATATATGAGTAGACATAAATATATATATAGAGAGAGAAAATGACACAGAGATAGAGAGAGATGCATTATACTATGGAAAATATTTAGTAGGTGGCAATATACATTTTAAGAGCCCTGTCTCCCAGGAAGTTTCCACCCGCTTCAAAGAGAACTTCATGATTTAGAATACAAGATCTTATGGTCAGGGAGCTACTTTTCCAGTATGTAATCCTGTTGCATTTATTCTGCCATATTTTGTACTATCTTTTTGTGATGTTTTTTGTGGCTGCATGGAAGATAACATTTATATTTTAGTAATTGAAATTCCATGTTGTTGTTTCTGTATTTATATGCAAATGAGTAGCTCACACATATTAATTACAGGTTTATTAGGATTGCATACTGCTTGTCTGTGTCTGTAGTGTCCACAATTAAGACCTGCAATGTTATCTGTCAGTCGGACCCCCACTCCCACTTTTATCAAGCACTCTGAGCCACACATTAGCATATTGAGCAGCACATTAGCATACAAGTCCTGCAAAATCAATGCTAAATATCTCCGAAATGATTTACTAGAGAGAAAAACTTCTAGTACAATTTATAACCCTTTTTTTAATATCTTTAAAATTAAATAAACTTTTTATTTTGGTGACAGAGTTCCTTTAACTAATCAAAATCATGTAACAAATAAAAAAAAACAAGCTTTGCAACAGTAAATGTTTAAATATACCAACATTTTATAGTCCAGAAATTCTCAGTTGACATTACAATGTTCACAAAGCATTTTTTTTCAGTTTGATATGTAAATATTTCCAGTACAATATGATCCATTAAAGTGTGACTTTGGAAAACAGAGGACATTGAAGACCATCATACTAGATATTAGTGAGCCACCAGCATCTTCATGCTATTCTTACTCACTTGCCATCAGCCAGGTTGATCTTTTTGAAGAATGGGTAGTTTTCAGGAGCAGGTTTGCCATCCTGATCTTCATACACAAAGATGGGGGAGCGTCCAATCTCCACACCCAACTGCTGTACACCTTCTCCGTTGTATATGGAGAAGAGGAAGAACTGAGCTCCTTTCCTAGCCTTCACAGTGATAAGGACTGAGAAGTCTTCAGGAAATGGGTCATCTGTAGAGAGTTTGAGATCAGGTTCAGAGGGAATCACAATCAAAGCTCAGATGTCAGTGACTTCTGAGTTTTTTTTTTTTATCAAGGCATTATATTAATGTTATGTCCAATCTTCTTTCCTCCCATTACAATTACCACAATAATTCACTCATATCTTACTCCATCTTATATCACATGCAAAACCACAAATAGTTTGTGCCAATACGGTGATTACCATATCTTGCCTTTGACTTATATTCACCTTTTTGCATAGCCATGATCTAACATGTTTTTGCTGTTTCTTTCCTAATTTAACCTCCCACTTTTATATGACCTACCTGGGAATAGTTGTTTGGTTGGAGCACTGAAATGAGTTCTGTTCTCCAAACGGTAAGCAATATCTGTCTCCTCGATCCCCTGCCTCTGAGTGCAAAGTCCAGCTGCAATTGTGACTCCTTCTATGCCTTCTTTGATTTCCAGAGCTTGCAGAACATCAACTGGGGATGCTAGAAAAGTGGAAAGAAAATGTAGTTGTCTGAAATTATAATGCTATTATTTTTACTATCAAGCTCAATAGTGTACTCACTGCTACATAAACAGGCTCCATCCTTTTAAAAACAAATCATTTGACAGTATATAAAGACCACCATCTTTTTCATTTTCACTGACAACCTCAAACAGTACCATCACGTTTTGAGGTTTTTTGCAGAAAAGATCTAGGTCTATAGAGATTTTATTTTGAATATCCTCTAGCACCTATACTGGAAGATTGTTTTGACTTTCCTTATTTACTCATTGGCAATTATTATGTAAAACAGAATATTTCACTTAAAATCATCACTTCCTATGAATGTATTTTATTGTCTTTAAATAACTTCCATAAAGCCAATATCTAATTAGGTTAATTCTGATCAGTAAAATATATTTCAAACTACTGTGGCATTTATTTAAATAAATAATTGATTGCAATATGTGTTACCATAAATCAAACACTAGATAAAACAGGATTGAAGTTCTTAGATTATATAAACAATGAGTATAGTAAGGAATAAAATAAAATATAACCAATGTCAAGGTCACAGTCTGAACCTCATTATCTATGCAGATTTTTGCAGGGGGTTTCAGGAGTTATGCACACAATAATTAAAAATGGCAACATGAATTCCTGATTAAATTTCCACATGATCTTCACCCTCTAACTGATGGTAAACTCTTTTACCATGGGAGGAGGTAGATTGTGGCTGATGCACCAGGCTCGCCATAGACCACTTACACCTATGGTTCTAAAGTATGCCTTACTCCCATGACTGCAAATAATGCCTACCAAGGAGAGTCTTACATACATCCTTCTACAGAGTGCCTTATATCTAGCCTTCCACAGAGTGTCTTAAATATATAAATAATGTCTTACATGCATCATCCCTAAGATTCCCTTGCATGTCAGAAGTCAGCCCTTTAAAACACATGTGTTCCTGTTTGGAGATTTGGTCTTGAATACTAAACAGTTCTGAATGAACCTCAAAGAATAAGACCCCCAACAGCAAAACCTACTACCTTCGTCAATTGCTGAAGAGATGCCACCTACAATGAATACCATATGGTCCTGCTACTAGATCACACACTGGAAACTGTAGGTTTCCACAGGCTTTTATAGAAGATATATATATGGACATCCAATACTGCCAGATGAGGGTTTGAGCATACCTATTTTTTGTGACTGGTAGGCTCACCGACAGCTCAAAATGGCAAACTTCAATGTCAGTTTAATGTTGGAAAATGCAATTTTTCAATCAATTAAATTATGTACAATGGGGTGAGGGATGCTTAAAATAGGGGAGATAAATTAGAGGAACTTTAAAAAGAATATAAAAAAGCTCTGGTGCTTTCCACCTGCTGCGCCAGTAGTAGTAGTAGTGCAGATTATGCATGAATGTGATGGATCACTGAAACATCAAGACAGATTTATTCTCCCATCCAAGCAAGGTTTCCAAGGTCAAGCATGGGTTTTTGCCTTGACTGGAAGCAACACAGAACCTCTGTGATAACATTTTGAGTTTAAATGACTATGGAATTTTAGTGTCTGTATATTTATGCATGAGTTTAGCCCAGTTTTTCACAAGGTATTCCACACACTCACACATTACAAGGAACCCATTGCACCTAATTGTTGTATAATGAAATAATGTAAATGGAGTAAGGAATCAACCAGGCTTGGGACTGGGAGGTAAACAAAGAACTCCTGAATATCTGTAGCAATATTGGGTGAAAGTCTGGAATCCAAATTCAGCAAATGTTGCTGAGGTGGACTTGTGATCGTCCACATTTGTGCTTACAGGGATCTGTTCTTTATCATGACTATTTTTAAAATGGAAAAACTTTATTGACACATGCTCTCAAAAATATGCGCTATTAAAATAAAAGAAATTGTGTCATGTATAATTTCCAGTCTCCATATCTAGGCTTATATTATATTTCTTCAAGGGACAATATTCTAGCAAAGGAGTTGCCAAAGTGTTCGCCATGGCCCCCTGGTACACCGTGACTGTGCAACAGGGGCATCGCAAAAGCTTCCCCAAATTATTGCGGCATGAGGGAGACCAGTAGCGTGCTGTGGGACTGTGCAGGGTGTGTGTGCAGTGGTGTAGGAAGGGGGTGGCAAAAATGCCCCCTGCTCTTTCCTTCCTCCAGGCCCCAGCTCTCTCCCTCAGAGTCCTTTGGCCCAGGAGAGGAGGAGCCAACAGGGGGAGAAGCCACTGGCAGAGGAGCAGCCGGAGAGAGGACAAGGGTGGAGGGAGAGAGAGAGGGAGAAATATAAGAGACAATATGCCCAGCCTGTGCCTGTAATAACCAGTATGCTTAGCATGTGTCTAAGTTCTAATGTGGGAGAGGGGGGAGAAGGTGGAGAGGGAGACAAAGAAGCGGGAGAGAGAGAAGAGGGGGAGAGAGAAGAGTGAAGGAGAAGGGGGAGAGAGGGAGAAAGAAGGGGGGATGTGAGAGAGAAGGAGGGATGTGAGAGAGAAGGGAGGTTGAGAGAGAGAAGGGGAAGTGAGAGAGAGAGAGAGAGAGAGAACATTTTTGTAATAATTCAGATTTATTTTTTTCTAAGTAATCGGACCGGCATGCCAGCCTTTGCGTGCTGGACACCAGCGCCATCATCAGAGCACAGAGAACTGCGCTCTGATGACGCTCTGTGCTCCTGCCTGCCAAAAGGCTGCCAAGGCTAAGGTAAGGGGCTATATATTTGTGGGGCAGTGGGACTGACGTGTGTAAGACCCCTACCTTAGCCTCAGTAGCAGATGTGATGCAGGCTGGCATTCTATTTATCCTACTCTGAACTGCTGGCTGGAGCGCAGAGCATTATCAGGGCACAGTTCTCTGCACCCTCATGACGCGTGCTGGTGTCCAGTGCGCCAATGACGTGCCACCAATCGGACCATATATATATATATATATATATATATATATATATATATGTATATAGAACTGTGGTCTGACTTGGGGATAATATTAAAGGTATATGTAAGTGAGCTGGATTATGAATGCATCTGAAAGAGGAGAATTTATAGTGTCTGAAAAAAAATTTTGCATAAAAAAATTCCAAAGTAAACAGTTAAACCGTTAGCCTGAAGTTTGCTGATTTTCTTGCTTTTGCAAAGAGTTTTCTCTCAATGTTGACAGCCCAGAAATTCCCAGGGATTATTATACCACCCCATTAAAAGGAAATCAAGGGGGATAAATGTACAGATATATAATCACTTATGAGATACTTGGGGATATATTCTTCTCCCAGAACTTAGCAATACGGGGGGTTACATTACTTTTTTATATTACATATCATTTAATTCGATGAAATTAGTGCTTGTGCAGACTTCATTCATTAAATAGAAGGCCAATATAGTGATACATAGAAGCTATAAGACTCAATTATTTGATGGCCATCTGTATTGACCAAATCCAATGAGAAGTCATCCTAAATTTCCTTCATTAGAACCCAATTTATTATAACAGGGACTGCAATACTTAATACATATTCATGACAAAAATTAAAAACGTTAAAAAACAACAATGCTAGTTAATAAAAGGGAGGTATTGTCAATTGACTATATATTTTCAGGATATCTGTTGAAAGTTACTTCACACATAAGCAGTCTAGTATCCTTAGACAGAATATCAGTTTGCGTCTAAGGAGCACTATAGGCTTACTATAGTCTTAAATACTAAAGCACCACATTCATGTCATAGACTGAATCATAGTTTCCAATCAACATGGAAAAACAGTTACTCCTTCTTAACTCAGTAGTTGTCATTATATTACAATTGAACTTAAACTTCCCTATTTATCCCACCTAGTAAGGGATAGTCTAGGCCAGGGGTGTCCAAGTTGGGTTGTGCTGGGTCGCACACAGACCTGGATTTGAGGATAGTCCTGCTGCACCCAGGTGTGCACATAAAGGAAATCCACAAATCCAGGTCTATGTGCGGCCCAGCAAGGCTTGGACACCCCTGTTCTAGGTAATAGGTGATAGCAGACTGTAACTATTGCGCACTTAACAATAAAGTACAACTACCGATAGCCCTCAATCAGGGAGCCTCACTAAAACTCCCATTGCCAAACAACTCTTATTCAGTGGTGGACTAGCTAAGGTTAGGGAAGTACATGTTGATTGAAAAAAACTTTACTCTAGAGTACTGGATTTGTGAGTTGAAAATAGTGTTTCTGATAGTGGCCAGCAAAGCACATTTTAAGGAGCAATAATAACATCTGGGTTGATTCTTGTTAGAAGAGATAATGGAAGACATTCAGGTTTCACCAGCAGATAATTGTCCAGCACAGGTCCTAGGACCGACTACTAAGAACTACATTACAACTGCATTACAGCATTAAAAAAAAAATACCCGATGCCTGCACAATTTACTATTAAAAGAACATGCAACTCACACATTTGTCAAGTATGCATATAAAAAACAGATATGATTTATTACTTTTCTTCATGAAAAGCTAGTGCAGAAAATGTAAACAACTCGATAACAAGACTGTGTAAATGCAGCTTAATAAGTAACTAACTACTCTGACACACCATAATTACATTCAAACAGATGTCCTGTTTTCCCAGAGTTTAAAATTGTGTTTTTTTAGCTTTTTTGTAATATTTAATATCTGATCTTTGAAAATTATGGGAGCAAATTTGTGGCTTCAGTGCATTTTTAAATATAAGTTTGATTTGCAAACCCCTAACAGCTAAAGGAACATGGAAGGTTTCTAGATTTTACTAAATATATAATATACCTATGTATCTATTTCCTTTTATGTACTTTATTTTATTGGGACATGCTTATAAGCTCTGTTTTTACTGACTAAAATCAAACAAATAGTACCTGCTTGGGTCTGCACTCTGCAGCTCATGAAGACACAGACTCTGTAGTACTTGCTGTACAGGTTCATACCAGCCAATCAGTTATCATGTCTCAGCAGCATGTTGCTCAAACTTTGCCTCTCATTAGTTAGAAACACTGCACAGCCAGCACTAAAGAATATTTTTCTTCATGATCCAAGAAGGTACTATTAGTTTGATTTTAGTCAATAAAACAGAGATCATAAGCACTGCTTAATAAAATAAAGTACGGTACATAAAATAGATGCATACATATATATATTTTATACCTACTAAAAGCGGCAAAGCTACTGCATCCCTTTAAGCAGATTGCAGACTCTATGCAAAGCAGGGACAGTGTAACATAGCAGAGAAGATTCCCCCAATGCTCTTATTTTATACTAGAACATGTTCTGACTTCTCTCACCCCTGACCCAAAACAACATCCTTTTGTATCTTTAGAGGATTACAAAAAATAACATAAGATTCCGGTAAAGCTTCTCTAAATCTCTGCTAAATTGTTACACTGAGGCTATTGTTATTGACTTCCTGTGGACGCCCCCAGCATTTATTCCCTGCCTCCTGATGATAGCAGACAATGCTTGCCAACAAAACAGATATTTAACAGAACCTGTTCAAACCTCCAGTGCCATCCAGACGCACACAGATCTAAGAACAAAGATTAATTTAAAGGTCCCAAGTCGGAATAGAAATTCAGTGATATGTTTAACATATTGTTGTCCATATAACTGCGCCAATCAAGCTAGTGACAGGGAAGAGATTAATGAGTTACCGTAAATCAGTACTATAAAAACTAATAATAAAACAATGAGAGCGAAGAATGAGCTATACTATTTGTGTTACAAGGGAAGATAATGGCTGTGCATGGTTACCAGCCCTAAATGAAAATGAAAGTATAATTTTAGCACACTTTGCTTGTATGATGGACATGCTAGTTGGATTGTAGCTGGGGGGCGAAGTGGTGGGGGAGGAATCCTACTGTAATATGATCTCCACTCAGTTGCCTCTGAAAAACACCGCAGAATCGAGATGTTACCTGGAATCCAACATGCTCCTTCATTAAGGTAACTGGATATAAAACTGACGCCATACTCCTTCTCCCACATTGACCCAGAAGCAGAACCTTGCTTCAGTAAATGCAACCATATCTCTCCAGAAATGTAAACTTCCCTCTCACACGAACAATTCCAACCTATGTATCATGGATCCACCAGGGCCCTAGAGAGGCATCAACATTTAAAAAATAAAATAAAACTAGCTATGATTTGTTTCCTGCTTACTCAGAGTTCTCAAATATACATATAAATATTCATTGTGCAGTGAATTTTTAATGAAACATTTTTGCTGCAAAGGTTAACAATATTACTGATGGACCCGAGGGCCACACCAGGCCTCCTGGGGATGGCAAGAGCGACCACTTGACCTGGCAGGACAGGGTAAGGTAGGAGTGGCTAGCTGAGAGGGGTATAGCCATTTATAGGCTGTTTAACGCCATTTCTCCCATTAGGCTCTCAGCTAGCCATGAGGTGAAGATACCCACCCCTAAAGTATGTTATTAAAAGTTATGTATATGTTTTCTTTTAAAATCTTAAAATTAGTAAATACATGTATAAATAACCTAGGAGGTATTTTATCTAGTTGTAAGGATCATATTGTTTACTGTTTTAAGCACTTGTGGTGATATTTAGGGTTTTTGTCCTTATGTTTTGTTGTTGTCACAGCGACGGGTGGTGAGGGGAGTCGCCGGGGTAAAATGGCTAAGATCCTACCCTACGGTGGTACGGATGTTACAACACGGTAGGCCCTGGACGAGGCTTCAGGGCGTAATGTCTCTGGCTAGGCTCCTCCCCTCACATGGTTATGTTTATGTATTGGTGTTATGGTTATATGTGTCTATTTGTGTTTACCAATAAACACTGTGGCCAGTTTTCCTCCCAAGTAGTGGTCTGTGTCTAATCATTATATTTAATAGGTAATTGTGTATAACCTTTATTCGCTCATACCAACTGGCCCTTGCTTAGGTCATGGAAAAGCAGCTCTGTGGTACTGTCAAGACCTCCCTATATCAAAATTGTGATCTGGAAACTTCAGCTGCAACAAGTCTAGTGCAGTGATTCCCAAATAAGGCTCCAAAAATGGTGACAAAACCTCAGAATGTAACCTGTCGGAACAACTTGGAATATAATATACTTGCAAATCTATGAACTAATTTTTTGTCTGCCTACTCATACAAATAATATCTACTTTGATCTGCCCTCTGTAGCTCATGAACACGCATTATGGATGTACTGGGTGTGCAGTGTCTCAGACTAGCCAATCAGTGACCATCTCTCAGCAACATTCTAGAGATGATCACTGATTTACTAATTTGATACATTGCACTTCAGAGTCTGTGTCATTATGAGTCATCATGTACAATACTATGGTAAGTGCATAGGTCAGACCCAAGCAGGTACTATTTTTATTAAGTTGCCAATACAGCGAGCAGAGGAATTAGGAGTTTGCACTACTATTTTTTGTCCAAAGCCTCTTTCAAAGGATCACTAAAATTACATGTTCCACAGCAGCATAATTGTATATAAAAGAAAAACATTAGAGGCTGTAGTTTTTAATGTTCTAAAATCATATTGCTTATTTTCATGTGTAGTTATTCAAAAGTGGCTATTTTACTTTTTTGAGCACAGTGGTCCTTTAAGTGTATGCTAAGCAAGTATGCAAATTTCATATCTGTCTCTATCTGCCAAATATCCGTCTCAGTGCACCTAACAGAGCTGATGGTTTAATGGTTTCAAGTGTGTCACTTAAGAGCAACAGAACATAATGACAACTATATGAACATCAAGGGGTTAATGTCCATAGTATGTAGAGTGATAGAGGCGAGGGGCAGAACTACCAGTAGTGCAGGTGGTGCAGTGTACCAGGGCCCTCCTCTGGGGGGCATCATATTTGTTTTCTGTAGTGCAAGGGCCCCCTGGGGCTCTCCCAACCTGCCACAGCTCCCTATTCCCCCTGTACCTCTTTGGCCGCACACCCTTGGCCAGAAATTGGTACATGCTTGTTTAAAAAAGAGATTTCTACTGAAGTGGCAGTGTCAAGCACTTCAGCATGCTGGGGATGTGTATCAGGGAAGAAGGTAAGAGAGCAAGGGCAGCAAAGTGACAGCAAAGTACAGCAGGGATGGGCTCTGCGATGGGGAAGAAAAGGAGATAGGGATGGGCTCTATGTGAGGTGTGTGCTTTGTGGGGATGGATGCTGAGAGGGTCTGGGCACTATGTAGAGATAGTATATGTGTATTAAAAGCTATGGAAAGGGGTCTTGGGGGCAGCAACAATGGGAAAGGGTCTTGGGAGGGCTGCTGTTATGGGAATGGGTCTTAAGGAGAAGAGCTACTATGGAAGGGTTTTTGGGGAGGGGCACTAAATGAATAGATGCCGGAGGGGGCCCCAGAGCAAAACATGTTTTACAATATCCCCTTGGGGGATCCAACATTTTTTGTGTGTGCCAGGACCCTCCATTCTTTAGCCCTGCCACTGGTTGCATGTCTGTGAGGGAGCGGGGAAGGGGGTTGGTATTCAATTCTAAAAGGCCTTGAAAGCTTTAAAAATCTCATTGCCAACTAATAAGTAAGATAAGCACACATCCTCAGGCTCATGCTATCAAGAAATGCTAAAGTCAGACAAGATGGAACTGTCTATACACAGAGTCTGCATATTTAAGAGTATCTCTAAAATTTCACAGCTGCCATTTTTTTTTAACTTTATTACATATTTCACAAATATCTGACATCGATTTGCAGGTTACAGGCTCAAAATTCCTGCGGTTGTCAAAATCATAATTCCATCCTATGTCTGTCTTTGATCTTTCAAGCCTGCAAATGTTACAATCGATAAAACCGCAAATTAAGATTTAATTGCAACAATTGCAGAAGCCCGCAATTGCCTTTAAACCCGTAAATGACAAATGTAGCAAAAAATTCTATGAGTAATAGAGAGGACTGGAAAGGGGGTTAAACACTTGTTCGTAACAATACAAAAACAAATAAAAACACATTACTGGACTTTAAAATACGGGGAAAGCAATGAAAGACATTAGAATTAATTGCACAACAGTCTCAAGATCACAAATCTGCAATATCTTTTTTTTTTTTTAATGTTTAGTTTCCAAGTTATATCAATCTTGGGAGTCAAGGACTTAATACATATCGGGCCACCCACATGGACTATAAGCGTTTGGCCATTCATTTTTGTTGATTTTTACATTGCTGGATTGTGAGCCCGATCACATATGGGAATGTCTAAACGCTAATTGATTGAAATTTAAGACAAATGTTTTACTGATGTCATGATGGTGTCTCATTTACTATTGGCTCTTTCTAAATTGTAACTTACGGGCTTGCCTAATTGATTATGATCATGCCCTGAAATGCTACTTACTGGTTCATGGTTAACGGTTTTAGCTTTAAGCCTTTAAATTGAGTATTTGTTCAATTAAATAGATCTGTAACTGTTGACATTTTCATTAATTAAATGGGGCCTATAAGTTTTGTTTAGTTTTCGCCTCAAGGGTATATTAAAACTAAACCCTTTTCTACTAAAATACATTATCAAGCCTGGGCCTGCAGACAATTTGCAGCTAAGTATAGTATTCTTCTACAACTCAAAACCACATTCCCACTTACAAATACATTTTGCTTCTTACAAATCCCTTTTAGTTTAGTTTTCCCATTCTGCCTTTACTGAATACCAATCAGAGGTAATCTTCTTCCCAATCCCCAAGAAATGCTAAACTCAAATATTCTGTTTTGTATTACCTCTATAATGCAATGATAATGATAAGGTTATATAGCTGTTTGTGAAATGCAGAAGCAAATCATGTACAATACTATGGTAAGTGCATAAAATTGATACACAATTCAGTTAAAAAAATTATTTAACCGAAACAAAAAATAAGGTTAGATATAACTTCTCCCTCTCTGTAACTAGCTTTTATCTAAAGTAATAAACTCTCACAGTGGGGAAATTATAAGGAGGATAGCTTTCCCAGTAAGTATAAGTATATATAATGAAACATGCTTTAACATGTTAAAGACTATGGCCCTCATTCAATTGCGATTTGGCCAATTGAATAGGGCTCTAAATAAGCACATAACATATTTTTTAAAATAAGTTTTTAGTTAGTGAAAACCTTGCTTTTGAATAGATGTTTACTAACTAAAAACTTCTTTAAAAACAGATGTTATGTGCTTATTTAGCCCCCTTTTCAATTGGCCAAATTGCAATTGAATGAGGTCCTATGTGACTATTCCGATTTAACTAACTGGGGAATAGATTATTTCCTTGTCATCTCTCTCTAGAAATAAGAATATTTTCAGATAATGTATGCATAAAATACCCAACTTTTAGGCTCAGTTATTAAACATGTCCAATTGCAAATATATTGATTTATATGTGTAGTTTTAATTTCTGCAATTACTGGGACTGAGTTATTGTCAGAACAGAGTATTTTTATCATCAAATGATAATCGCCATTTCTGGAGCTGAAAGTGCAGGTTCAAGTTGCATTTCAAGATCATACTTAAATAAAACTATGTAGGTTCTTAAGTGCATATTAAAAATACATTTTGTTATGTTTAAAAAAATGTGTGTTTATGTGTTTGTCTTGCACATGGGTGGGAATCATTAACTGGGTTTTATTCTTCTAAAAAAATAATATACTATATTTAAAATGGTTGTTTACCATTTAAAAATAAAAAGACTTAGAAGAAGGTGACAGTCTGGCATGCTGTTGCCTTCAAGTTCCACCCACTAACTTCCTGTCTCTATGTTTGAGCTGTTCTAGCACACAGTGGAGCTGTATAATGCGTCATAAATGTATTGAGGGAGGAAGTTAAAAGACATGACTTGAAGATAACAAACAGCCAATGGTACAACATTGAGCTGGCTCAGATCCCACAAAGAGTCCTCAGGGGTGACCCAGTTTCACTAATTAAAGGGCCAGTTAATTCAGCACAACTTGGAGCACACCACTGTAATGTACGCCTGAAAATATGTTGAAATACTTCTTGAATTTTGAAATAGGTGCATTCTTTACGGGAAAAAATCATAAATTAAGTTCTGTTTAAATGAGAATTAGGCATGTTCCACAGGTAGACTGAGAGCAAGAGCTACCATGCACAGAGCAGACCAGAAAGAGGGTTAACCCTTCCCAAATTCATCTGTGCAGGGAAATGACTGCTAGTAACTCACAAATATGTTACTTTTGGGTTAACTATGGCTGATTACATTACTGAAAGAGACTAAAACCTTCATTCTTTCTGTCCACAGAGTTTTGAAACAGCAGTTCCTGGCAGATGCTGTAAATGCAGTGTGTCTAAGACTGCACATTTATAACAGTTCTTTGTTTAATTAAAAAAAAAAACACTTTAACATACAATTTTGTGTTCTTTCACACAATGAAAGCATTTATAGTGAGGTAAATGTCCCTTTAATGATTGTCTTGTGGATCTTCTAGAGTGAATGAGTGCCAAGTGGCTGAATGTATAGAATGATAAAAAGGAAAAATCGAACTGAAGCAGGATCATGTGGCTGGCCTGGAATATGGAGGATGAAATCATTCAGAACAAGTGAGAAATATTGGTGTAGAACTTTATGGATTAACAGTTAAACAAAGTATCAGTAGCAATCGAGACCTATTTCTTCCACATGAAAAATACATCAAGGATTAAACCTTTAGAGGGTTTGGTTACACTGATCCATGCCTTTGTGACTTCCTTGCTTTTAATGCCATGCACTATTCCTGGAGCTTCAAGATAAGCAGTTACACCACCTGCATATGGTGCAGAATGGCTGCTGACATAACTTACTCCTGTTACATAATACTCATTCTTCATGCTCTGCACTACTTACATTTCAAATTGAGAAATTATTTCAAGGTTGGCTTGCTGACGCTCAAAGCTCTAAACGATCAGGACCCCAGAGACCTGACAACGAAACGTTTACACATATATTTGAACTCTGTAAGAGCAGATTGTGTTTAGGTGAAACTCCCCCCTCAATGTAAAGGCAAGGACAAGAGAGGCTAAGAGCTGCAGCTGCATTTTGTCTACAATTTGTAATAACATTTCTATATACTTCATATATATATTTAAACACAATTCCAATTAAAAATTCAGTTTCAGCTATTCCTTTATACAATCCCACCCGTTTACAATTATTTCTGTGTACCTTTATTAGTCAATGCAAAGCATTGACAGTAGGAAATAAAACAGGCTCATTTATGCCAAGCAGTCATGTGACCACTTTAGTAACATACTCTCTTAGTGACTCATGGACTCATGCTCAACCCACTTGTCTTGGAATATTCATTCATTATTAACTGAAGAACAATTAACTATTGTAGAGTGGTTAGTGGTCATGAAAATCATACTCGTCAAAAGTCATTGGTAATTTTGTAGAGTTGAATGCAACAGTGATTTGTATACTACCCACAATTACATTATTTGACAATTGAAAACAATTAAATAACAATAAGAAACTGCTGAAAGACTAAGCTGCCTGCTGAACAGGAGATGGAAGATTAGTCTATGTGTCTGTCTTTGTGGTGGCAAACCAGTGTCCCTCTAAGATTATCATGCAGTTAGATGCTCTCCACCAAAGTGCTCTGAGGCACAACTTAGCATGGTGAGGCACAAATTAGCATAAAGGAGCCATACATCCAATACTGAATTTCTCAAGGATGACTTACTGTAGAGAAACATGTCTAGTACAATATATTGGTTTCAGAACCACCACAGATAAATTATTTTCTGGACATTCAAACAGGTATCTGAGTTGGTCATATTAGGGTTAATCACAACCAACTCAGATGCAATATGAGTGTCTATGTATAGGTAATTGATCACCCTAGTCAGACATGTCCAACTCTTTTATCATTGGTGGTCTATGCCTGTTATCTTTTTAGGACTCTCCAGGACTAGTTTCAAAAAGCTTAACTCTGATTGGCCAGTTGTTTGAAGTTTTTTTTATTTTATTTCATATTTATGCAAATGGAAAATCGACAATATACACATGCATCAGCTCAAGTTCTGGTGGGTACTAGGCCCAAACCTGCAGCTATGTCATGAGTCAAGACAGAAGGGAAACTGTGTCCAGGCCAAAAGTTAAGGATATGACCCTGAACTTTTGTTATACTGCTAAGTAAAAATCTGTGGTATTCACAATTGATAACCAAAATGATTGAGCACCCTAAAGAATCCATTGCACCCATTGTGTAAATGGGTATAAAAATATTTTCTATTTTGGGCACATTTAAAAGAATAATGTAAAACATGAAAGCTAGACAATGCAAATGGACAGTTTTCTTGGAATTGTTGTGCATAAGAGACCCAGCACAGTTTAGTTGACTGACTCACTTCTAATATGGCTCACTACTCACATAGTTCGGACTGTCCAAAGACCACAAAAATCAAGGGAAAACCACAAATATAAAGCCGGATATTGGATAGAATTGTAACAAAAAATGTAATATTAAATAGAGTAAGAAAAATAAATACAGGTGCTGGATACACAACACTTGGTCTTATGGGAGATAAATATTCCCTGTTTCCCAGTTGCCATGGATTAGGAGTACTCTGTCTGGATGTGTACGCACATTAGCTAAAGTGTTTTTGACATTGCTGCTGAATTAATGGAATTATACAATTTGCAGAGGTTGTAAAGTATTTAATCCCTCCCTGAAATTGCTGAATATATAATGAGGTTGCACCAGCTGAGGCATTAGAACATGCTGTTCAGGGCCGTATAGCTGTTTACATTCACCTTACAACTGACTAAAGTGCACAATGCTGTTGGTTTGAATATAGGTGCATCCACTCTATTAATATTTGTATTGTGTTTACAGTTTAAAACAGAGAACTGTACCTGGTGGAAATAAGACAGCTATGGGCTCGGCAGGGTATTGATCTGCACAGTAAATAGTATGGTATTCCCAGTAGTAACATACGGATGTGAGAGATGGACCATAAAGAAGGCTAAGCGCCGTAGAATTGTGGTGTTGGAGAAGATTGCTGATAGTGCCTTGGACTGCAAGAAGATCCAATAAATCAATACTACATGAAATAAAGAAAATATGTTCACTGGAAGGTATGGTCATGAAACTGAAGCTCAAATATTTTGGCCATTTCATGAGAAGCCAGCATTGCTTAGAGAAGCCTCTGATGTTGGGAAAGATTGAAAAGACCCGAAGAAGGGGGGGGGGGGGGGTCTAGATAAATAGATGAGATCACTGAAGCAGCAAACATGAGCTTGATGGAACTCAGAGGGCCTGGCGTGCTGTAGTAGATAAGGTCACGGAGAGTCAGACACGACCAAACAACTAAACAACAACAATCAATAAAAGACAAGTGTTTTTACATATGTATGCTCTAAGAAATCTCTATAATATAAAAGAAACTATCATTTAGGTGAAAACTTCAATCTATTTCTATCTATCTATCTATCTATCTGACAACTAGTACAAGGAAAGTGTAATATATTTGGGTGAGATAAGTGGTGAAGTTATCATCCTGTTTGATGGTAATAAAACAAATTTGAGCAAAATGCTGAATTGGACATTTTTAGACTCCAAGTGTGGTATTTTTTTATGTTTTTTTAGGAATTTTCTAAAACATTGGCTATATTGATTTGTATTTTTATTACATCCAAAGTTTTTTATCTAAAAAGTTTTTTCTTTAAAGGGTCCCTAGTGTTGTGACCTTACATTAACATGATGTGACTATTTTGAAGGAGACATGTATTTTGCTCTGTATTTCGAAAGTATTTAATTTAGACAGTTACCAATGGGGTTTTGTCATGCAAAATAATTGATCTGAAATCTAGTCAACTTCTGACTAATCTGTAGAGCAAAACATATATTTGCAGATTGCCTCTCCTTTCTCAGTCCTTATAATGCGCTTTTAAAGGAACATGGAAAGAATGTTTTTGCTTTATTGAATATAGGTACACAACTGTGAAAATTTAACAAACTCAAGGAGGGAGGAGCTATGCACAAACAATACTTAGGTCTGGATCTATCCATCGTCAAATGATATTGCTGCTTGGTACAAGATTTACTGCTGGCAACATTGGTGCACAATGAAGGCCACTTTCAAAACCAGTTGTGAAAAATGAAAGGGGTTGTTTGCTCAAATACTTTAAAGACATGTTTGTGTTGGATTCTGGGGTGGAGCTACCAGTAGTGCATGTGGTGCCAGTGCTTTGTAATTTTTTGCATTTCATTTTTTTTCTGTAGCGCATTCCTGCTGAATCTCCAAGTT
Source organism: Discoglossus pictus (assembly GCA_027410445.1). Taxonomy (NCBI): domain Eukaryota; kingdom Metazoa; phylum Chordata; class Amphibia; order Anura; family Alytidae; genus Discoglossus; species Discoglossus pictus. The sequence goes on along the minus strand of CM050167.1, from coordinate 119,446,711 downwards.
GTGGCAGTGTGGAGCAGTTCAGCACACTGGGGATGTGTATCAGGGAAGAGGTGCGAGCGAACAAGGTCTGGATAACAGCAAAGAACAGGGTGTGGGGGGTTCTGTGAGGTGGGTGCTGAGAAGGGTTGGGTGCTGTGTGTGGATGGAAGCTGAGAGGAGTGGGTGTTGTGTGGAGCTGGATGTTGAGAGAGACTGAGTGCTAAGTGAAGATGGCTGCTATGTAGCGATAGTATATGCATATATGTGAATATATGTATAGGCAGTAAGGAAGTGGAGCAGCTATGGAAGGGGGGCTTTGGGGGAAGCAGTTATGGGAAAGTGTCCATGGGAGGGGTGCTAATATAGAAAGGGGTCTTGGGGAGGGCACAGAGAGAGTTGGTAACGGAGGGAGGATCCCAGCACAAACATTTTTTACAATCCACCTTTGGGGGATGGGTCCAAAAATGTTTTTTTGCACTGGACCCTCCATTCTCTAGCTTTACTCACTGGATTATTGAATTAAAGATTACAAGTCTTTACATTTCTAAAGTTTTGATGGGGAAAAACATTTCTAGCATTAAAACTATGCTCAATTAAATGCATAACAGGAACCCAAGGTTTATATCTTGCAGTGTCTCATAGTAACCAATCAGTGACAATATTCTGAAAAATGCTGCTTGCAAAAGGTCACTGATTGGTTACCGTAATTTAAAAAACTGCACTTCAGTCTGTGTATTCATGGGCTGCATTAGTTACAGAGGGCAGACCCAACCAGGTACATACTGTATTATTTTAGGCAGAAAAAACAGAGCTTATAAGCACGTCTTAATAAACTAAAGTTCATAAAAAGTTAATATATACATAAGTATAGTATATTTCTAGCGAAAAAAAGAAACTTTCAACACCCATAAAAATATATTTTGCATCTAGGGAGAGCCCGATTAACCAAATATAAATATAAATTATAAATTATTTTAATTTCAAGTCTCCCTCTGCTCACCTCTAGGTGACTTCATTGTTGGCATATATCCATACTCCCATCCTTAGAGTGTGAGGTGAACTGATAGGGGGCTCTCCATATTACAGCTTGTAGTATACAAAGCATATGTCGTGGCTGCAATATGGAGATTCACAACCTGCCCGCCCACGTATAACAGTGGTTTTGAGTGTTTACTATCCTGTTTATTGAGAAATAACACTGATCTCTGTAATTCAGACTGTCAGCTTTTTCTGTGGAACTCAGTGAGGAGTATTACTGCTTAGGTCAGCAAGGTACAGGCCTAGGCCAGCATAATATAGGTGTAAGTGCCTCAAGTTCTGGTACAGTGCCATTGAATATGCACATAAATGTCTATATGCAGTGATATATCTGTCTGTAGGAGCACCTGACAGTTTTTAACATACTGTATATATACCTGAACACACATATGTGCCTTTATAAATAATCTTAGGAAGTGGACATAGCAAGGGGAAAGGAGGAGTCATAACTGGTGCGTGCGGATTGACAAATCTGAATAAGCCTAAGGCATCATAAAACCTAAATACACTCTTGGGGCTATATAAGTTCTTAATTGTAGCAGAGAAAATTACACTGTTTTTCATAGCAACTGAGACATTTTGCCAACAGTTTCTGGAAAAGACATAAAAAAAAAAAACTTCTAAGAATTGTTTTAAAATTCTCAAAGCACCACAACGGCTATTTTCTCACTGACCATATAGACGCAGCACCCCAGGCACATCTGTCTGTGTTTCCGGCTGTGCTTATCCATATGGTTTTCTTGGCAAAGATACTAGAGTGGGTTTCCAGTTCCTTCTCCAGTGAACTGTGGTTTGTCTGACTTCTCTGCTATGACCTGCCCATCTTGGGTGACCCTACATGGTATAGCTCCCAGCTTCATTGGGGTACACAAGCCCCTTCACCAAGACAAGGTAGCAATCCAGAAGGGAAATAAATAAATATATTAAAAAAAAAAAATTACATTTTTAACTTTGTGTCTAACTATTCTTTTTGTTTAGCGGACTCTTGTTTGCTACTTTGTAAGGGCAGTGTGCCCATGTAAACTAATGAGCATTATTTTTGTCCTAATGAAAGCACAGGCAGTTTTAGCTGCAACATTCTCAATGTGAAGATAGAATCTTCCTCTGCTTTCAAAGTCTCCTCCCACCTCAGAAGATATCAGCAGCGACCACAATAATAGATTTCACTGCAGAATAATTGCATAGAAATGTAATGAATTGCAGGCTGTATTTTTTATATTCTAAAAACATTTTGTTTGTTTTCATGTGTAGTTATTCAAAAGCATATTTTTTATACATAAGACTACAGAGGTCCTTTGTATTTTTCATGAAATATATTCTAGAATTATCCTAAATATTAACTCTTAGCAGCAATATAGCTAAGGTAATAATATCAGAGATATATGCTGTTATTTTAATTTACTGCTCCAGTCACCAAATACCACTTGCAACTACAGTACACATACACAATTGATTATATAAATCAATGATACCATATGTTTTCATATGTATCTGCTGTAGTACTGCAGTGATTGCATTCACTGTTGAAGGGAATAACATGCACTATATTGTAAATGTGTTACCAGCGACTCTGGCAGCTACGAGTTTAAGGTCACAAGTGGATTACAATTTTAGGGTAATACACATTATATTCTACATTTGTTCAAATTTTTGAGGTGTGTGTATTCCCCCACATAGAAGCTCCCTACAGTGACTCAGAAGCAAATGAGGACATGTATTGCTTTATCAGAGCGGCAAATAGAGTTATATGGAATAAAAATTAAATATTTTAAAAATAAGGTTTTTTTTTTTTTGTTTTTTTTATAATGTGCTTGATTCTGATTCTTTGGCATACTGCCCCGTCTTAATATAAAGGGACACAGAAATAATTTTCTTCTTTATTGCATCAGAATGAGTGAATTGTTTCAATGGTGGATAGAGATGATTTTGAACCTAAATATAATATTGAATATTAACAACTAATCCGCACATTGCAGATCAGAGGAGATCTAAAAACTTTGAACTTTATGGACTAAAGTATCTTTTCAACCTTGCTCTAATACATTAGAAATTGTAATAATGTTAAATACATCATTAAAAATAACTAGCCCTTGCTAGAGTATTACAATGTTGCTTTAACTATTATAGTTGCTTTCAATAGGGATACTGCAAATCTATTCTGTTTACAAGCACCCTCGAAAATGTGCTCTATCTACCACATACAGCTTATACAATGGATCTATAGTACTAGATGTACTAGCCAATGATAGACTGTGTCTCAGCAGCATGTTCCCACAATACTACTTAGACACATTCTTTCATTGTCTAGTATATCAAGTCCTACAGACTCATTGTGTGCATGAGATACAGAGGGCGGACCTTTGCAGATACTGATTGGAAGGTTTCAGTGAGTACAGAAAGTGATTTCAAATACTTTTGATAAAAATATGTTTAGGTACAAACATACAAATACAAACATGGGGCCTCTTTCAATTGTTACGTTTTTGAGATCCGGGCTCGCAAATGGTGATCGCGACCGATCGCATTACATGCTGCAAGCTGCGATTCCTAGCGATTTGTTCAATCGCAGCTTACTTATTCCACTAATAAGGGGAAAGGAGGGGCTAAGTTATGAAGAAAGACTATCCAAATTATACTTATTTTCTCTAGAAAAAAGATGTCTAAGAGGGGATATGATTAACCTATATAAATACATCCAGGGTCAGTATAAAGATTTGTCAAGGGAGCTTTTTGTGCCAAGAGGTTTTCAACTGACAAGAGGACATGCTTTGAGGTTAGAATTAAAAAGATTCCACCTTAAAGAAAGAAAAGGTCTCCTCACAGTAAGGTGGTTAATCTGTGGAATTGTCTACCAAGGGAGGTGGTGACAGCGGATTCAATAGATAACTTTAAAAAGGGATTGGATATATTTTTACTTAAAAAGGGCATTCAGGGTTATCCTGGTTAATTAGAGAGAGAGAGTATTGATCGAGGGAGGAATTGCCAGTATCTGGGGTCAGGAAGGAAGTCATTTTTTTCCCCTTTTCAGACAATTTGCCTTCCTCTGGATCAATTAACCACTAATCTGCATATTGCAGATCAGAGGAGATCTTAAAAGGTTGAACTTGATGGATTAAAAGTATTTTTTCAACCTCAATTACTATGTAACTATGTAACTTACCTCAAAGCCTTTGATCTTTCACGGCTGCAAGAGTTGTGGCCGCAAAAAATCCCTAATCGCTATTCAGTTACTCCGATTATCCTTCCGTCAAACCCGTAAATGGCGAAACTCGAACCACAGGTTACTTGTACCAAGGAGGTGTCGCAAAGGGCTTACTTACAAATCGTAGCACTTGAAATGCAAATATAAAATCAATCCAGCACAGTAAATGATAGGGAACACAATTGTTGACATTAGAATTAAAAGCACAACATTATCAAGCTTGCACATCGCCAGAATCAAATACTTTATGTCATGTTTATTTTCCGTCAGAAGTCCTACAGGCTTCAACCTCCAAGCCCGTAGGACTTCGGAATCCAACCTCCATATTTCATTGAAGTCCTACGGGCTTGAATAATGAGTTACGGACTTAGAGGTCATTCAAGCCAATATGACTTTGGATGGAAATTAAACATGAAATAAAGTATTTGATTTTGGCAACGTGCAAGCTTGAGAATGTTGTGCTTTTAATCCTCATGTCACCCATTGTGTTCCCTATAATTTACAGTGCTTTACAGTGCTGGATTAAAATTATATTTGCATTTACAGTGCTCTTAGTTTGCGGGCTTCAAACACGAGATACAGCCTTGCGGCAGCGATCATGTTTAAGCCCACAAACTCTTACTGCGATAGCAAGATTTGCGCTTAGTGGGAAGGGGGAACTTGCGGCCCCGGCCAATTGAATAGCAGCATAAACGTAGAGCAATGCAAGGACGTAACTCGATCGCAGGAAATTGGCGATTTGCAATCGACTTACGGCCCACAATTGAATGGGATCCTTAGGTAGTTTATTTTTAATACTAAAAACAGGGCCCTTTTAATGTCCCTTTAAGAATGATCTAAAAAAGATTATATCCATGCAATCTTAATTAAATAATATTTACCTGAACAGTTAAATACAACAATAATGTCAGCAATATTAGGGTCCTTATTTAGTTTCTAATTGCCATATATTTGTTAACTAATTATTTACAAGTCATGTAGATTTTTGCACACTATTTTATAGTCTTGATTCATCCATTGTACCCTCCATAAACATCAATTATGCACCTGCTGTAATCTTCATAGTGTAATTTATCAGATTCTTCCATAATGCTTTTGAACAATTAATCTTGGACTATTACTGCAGCCAACACTTGCCCCTTGTGACCTCTCAAGATACATGTTGCATACTTTTAATTATATACCATAAAAGGGGCAAAATAATTACAGAACATCATTGGAGGCACTACAGTTATATAGCAGATGTCAATGATTACATAGCTTTGTCTTCATTCCATGATATTGCAATATCTTTTCTTAAATTCCCTAACAATCCTGCTCTCATACCCATGTTCTGTTATACTCAGTGTTTATGTTAAATTTTGTGTTTTATGCAAACACACAGGATCACCATCTTAACATTCGCAATCCTTAAGGTTACGTTGTTTATGTTCCACAGTTATGTACATTTTTATTAATTTACATGTATATACTGTGTATTGTATAATTATGTACCATGTCCCTTTGGGAGTATCAGTTTTACATATAATTTAAGCATGTTTATCACTATGTCCAAAAAGTATTTTATCCGTCTTTCATTTTTAGGATGATGGCAGGATCAATTTAAAGGTCCACTGCACAATGAAAAACAGTTATATGCTTGATTAATTTGAGTCTGACTAAGAGCATAATTAGGCAGGAAAAATGCCATGCCCCTAGTCTTTAATTAGAAAAAAAATGTTGATGACTCTAGAGGAACCTAGAGGAATCCATGATACATTGGTAGAAGTTGTGTGTGAGAGCTGTGGTTTTATCCGTTAATGCAATGTCCTGCTTCCTTTGGCCAATGCAAGAAGGGATGTGGTGCCAATTTCAGTCTTATCTAGTGTCCAAACAAAGGCTCCATTCCTTCCTCCCCCACCCCTGCCACCTAATACACCCCCCCATCATCCAGTACTAATAAACGTGAATTCATAAATTCCGATTTTTTTTTCCCCTTAAAACATTTTATGTCCATGGCTTATACAGCTGCTAATATTGTTAGTTTGGTACATACAAGTGTCTTTTTTTCTTAAACTGCAGTGGTCCTTTAAGTATTTCCTTTACCAAATATACTACATCTTTGTTGCAATGTTTTTGTTGTCTTTGGGCCACTTTAAGTACCTTAACATTGTGTCTGCCTTTAGCATCAGGTCAGTTTGCTCTTGTTATTGGATCTGGATAAATACCTTGACATTACTCCTGTGTCCGCAGGCCAGTTACTTATCTTTCAATTATTCTCTTGTTACTGGCCTGGCTCTGTCCTCAGGCCTAGACCTGTAACATCAGACTGCTCTCTAAGTAATTTATTTTCCTACTTGATTCTTACCTTTGCCCTCATCTCATCTTTCTTGTTTATTTCATACTTGGTTAAATCTTTCTGGCTTCGAGCCTCCCAGAATAGGGGTGAACCTGAGTGATATACATGCCTCTGAACATTTTAATTGGCCAAAGACAGACACTTATACTTTTGCAAAATTACGGAGGCACGGACCCTTGATGGGAATCTAAAATTTTGACAGTGGACTATTTAAGAGAAGAATAGGAGCAAGGATCTGCAGTAAAGGAATGATTTACTTGAAAACTACAATATAATCAATATGTAATAATAACGCATTAAAAAATTAAAATGCAGCTCCACACATAATGTGGATATTAATTTTAAAAAAGTCACAGATATGTGAGCAACTCATTGAAGGGGCACTGTAGTAATGTGACTATATTGTTTTAATCACTGACAGGACCAAAATGTGTTTTTTACGAGGAAGTCTAGTTTTATTGACAAACTACATCTGATTATTTTATTGCAAGTACATTTGTTTTTTTTTGGGACAATACATTTTCGTTCGTACTGCATCACTGTGGTCTATTTGCTTTCGCCTTTTACCCTGTTAAAAATAGTTTTAGATAATTGACCATGAATGTTCATATTTTAGGCAGACATTACTATTCCAGATCCTCCCTCCTGGCTCTCTGTTTAATCGCACCGTCAGTACATGCACAGTGCGGAGTGATTAGGAGGAAGAGCATGCCCAGTTGGTGGAAGAAAAAACGAGAACTTTTTAAGTAAGAATTTAACCAAAACTCCACACTATTCTTACAAATCTCCTTCACTTTGAGTGTCAATCAATAACTTGTGGTAAAACAATGAATAGGATGAAAAATATGGCTTAGTCAGTTCTGCCAAAATAGAACCATTCAAGATTTTATCTCTTTTTTGATAGCAGTCCATCAATCATGCTTGTTTAAAAGCTTTCATTTTCACCATAATTAGGATTTTTATTGTGTCCCCTTAATTACATACCCAGCATGTAATATCTGTGCAGTGCCTTTTTAAAAATGTTTCTGAATAGTCTTTTAAATACAAACACTTGATAAAGGGCAAAATGTTTTTAGAAAGTAAAAAAAATGAAACACAAAGTTTGCATTTTTATTTTTTATACCAAATTATTTTTACTGCAGGGACCCATTTTCTTTTATCAACACGTTATGTGTGTTACTCTATCTATCCTTCTAATCGAATAAAGTTTCCACTACTGCTACTGAAAGGTCTGACAATTGTAGATGCCAGATTAACATGCTGCAGATTGAAACTAACTTTTCAGTCAACGTCTACTCCCAAAATTACACAACACCACAAAGATACATTTTGAAAAGCATCCAGTATCTCAATTTCCCTTCTCATTTCTGTCAACAAAATTAAAACTGCAAGGATTGAAAATAAAACTAAATAAAATAAATTAGTTCAGGGATATACAAATTCTTTTGCTTACACAAAGTTGTATTTTCTCATGGGAAATGCAATTACTCAGCATGCCTTGGGATTATGTTGCTGGTATGCAAAAGCAAACATCAAAACTATTTTGTACATTAACACATAGAAATATACAAACAAATGCTGAAATCTTTGTCCAGTAAAATGTATAATTTGGTAACTTCAGTACGTCATTTATAACTTTTACCATTTTGTAACGTGGTTCCATCCATTTTCATATGTGGCTATTTTTCTTGCAATTGGTCAAAGAGATGGAAAACTGTGGTCACTGCTGAGTGATTTTGATTTATTGAATGCCATCATTTGAAAGAGGAAACTTTTATCCTTTTCTCTTTGTAACACTTTTCTATATTGGCTTGAATGACCACTGTAAGGCCCTAAGAACATAAACTAGATGCTTTAATTAGCTATTGATACAGGGCTACTGTAGAAAGACAACAATATGTTTGAAATATTTGCGTGACTAAGTGCATAATTAAGTAGGAAAGCTAGTTTTTAATAGGAAAAAAAAATGTTAATGGTTCTGCTGAACCATGGATGATTCCATGTTGGTGGAACATGTGTGTGTGAGAGGGGCATTTATATTTCTAGAGAACTGTGGTTGCATTTGTTGATGCAACCTGAGAGCTTCTGCACCTGTGAAAGGAAGGGGGGGGGGGAGTGTCATGACCAATTTTGGGGCCATGATGGGACCCCCCTGCACTCCCACAAATAACTCTGTTTTTGGGGACTCTATCACATCTAATTGTTAATCAAAGGCTATCAAATGGACATGGGATGTGTTTTAATTATGGTGTCAATTTGTCTTTAAGTTATGTCTCATTTTTCCCTTTATCTATTATGTGTAATAAAGTGGTTTGGGGTCATTTTACACAGTTTAAATAATGGTGCTAGAAGTAGGCCATAGGATATGTTTTTATTATATAAACTTACTCCCCTTTAAGTCTTCTACAAGAATTGATTTTGTCCCTCTGAGCCGGCAAGGCATGGATCTTCCCTGGCCTCAAAAAAGCCATAAATGGGCAGGTTACTTTATTGTCTCTGAAAAATGAGATCTAGCAACTAGAGATGGGGTTTTGGCTATAGACCTGGGCCCTCATTCAATTGCAATTTGGCCAATTGAATAGGTGTCTAGATAAGCACATAACATTGTTTTTTAAATAAGTTTTTACTTAGTAAACATCTATCCAAAAGCAAGGTTTTCACTAACTAAAAACTTATTTTAAAAAAATATGTTATGTGCTTATTTAGAGCCCTATTCAATTGGCCAAATCGCAATTGAATGAGGGCCCTGGTGTTTTCTGATCTGTAAAAAGTCAGTCTGTTTGTACTAGTCAAAGGTACATGGTGTGGTTCTTATGTCCTATAAAAGGGGATCTGACGGTGCCTGCCTCTTCAGAAATGATGCTCTGATCTGAATTGTTTGCTGGGCACACAAAAGTCACAGCCTAGAGAGAGAGAATTGGGCTGAGCGTGGCTCCCCAAATCTAGGGTTGTAACAGCTTCAGTCTTATCCAATTACTTAATAAAGCCCCTCAACTTCTCCCTCCTTCCCTACCCTCCCTTCACTGATTGTGATGTAACCAACACAAAATGTATTCCTATACTTCCAACATTAATATTTTCTCAAAACATGTTTTTATGGCAATCGATTACAGAGCTGCTAATGTTGTTAGTTTGGTACACACAAAAAAAACAAGTGTCTTTCCTGAACTACAATGGTCCTTATAAGCATCAGTTTTCTATTAGTGTCAGAATCTGTTCCCACTCTAACAGGCCTTTTGTTCCTGTTGTTAATGTGTTGAATACTTCACAAACATGTGAACCTTTTCCTGATCTACAGTTGCCTTTTAAAGTACATGAGGAGCAACATCTACAGACCTGGGTACTGGGCAGTGAAGAAATGCAGGAGAACAACTATAGTCATTCTCTTTGCTGAGGCTGGTCTGTTAAAGACATCCCCTTGGCTTTGTGAGGTTATTTGGTATTTACATAAAACAGTCACTGTCCCAAAAGATTTGAAACAATGCTGCCTGCTCATCTACTGGTTTCCCATATATCTGAAAATAAAGTTCACCAGTCATTTCTCAACACAGATATTAATGTCACACATTAGAAGGCTATTCTCATGCCTTGCCACTGAAAATCCACATTTCAGTCTCTGGAGGCAAAATTAAAAGTTAGGAAAAGAATAGCTAATCTTGTCAGTATTCATTACATGTCATATTTCCTTATTTCTTTTTACAAAGTTATATGTGTAAGAATTCATCCATCCTCTCTTTGTAATCCTTGACATAAAATAATTAATTAGAATGTCAAAAAGATAGAAGACCCAGTGTTTGGCTGTATAGTCCAATGGTGGCAGCAGGTGCAAAGCACTGGGGCCTACAACAGGGTAGGAGACCTATTCTACCTGGGGGCAGATGACTATTTTATAGAAAGGTGATCTGGTCATCCTAGGGGTAATCTGACCACCTACAAAAAGTTTGTTTTTTATTTTTAAGGGAGGTCTCAAATTTATATTCACCGGGACCTCAATTTACTAGCTCAGCTCCTGGTATAGTCTATTGTCATTCACATTTTTAAATGACATATCATACCCATGTCCTACAATTCCTTGAAACACTATGTCCCTGAATAAATGGAAATGCCCTGTGAGAAATATATTGTTTTATTGACATTGTGTTGAAGGGATAAGCACCATGTCCTATAATTTCCTGTATTTCTGAAGAATTAAGATGAGATACCAAGGGTCTACACTTTTGTCTTCTCTGACAACTGGAAGGCTGATAATGATGAGTGACAAGAGCTTGACAGCCTGGGCGCCAGAAATTAGAAATACCTTATAAAGTCCCTCAGGGGAACTGTGAACGCTTTCTTCCACATACACACAAGAGGAGGAACTTTACATATGGCGTGTCCTGGCAGAGCTCGGATATTACCAGTCAAGCCTAAAGCGCCTGTAAGAATGTATAGAGTTATTCATTATCCTTACACAGAAGAGTGTTATTTATATACTAGCGACTTGCCCGCCAAAAAATTACGGCAATAGAATTGTAAGGAGGGTAATGCTGTTTGGTACACCAAGTAATTATTTTGGTTGTGTGAACTGTACGTTGGCACTCATTGTAGGGTTTGACCTGATGGCCTTTTGGCTGGCATTGTGAGCCTCTCCCCTGGTGTAGTTGTGGTTCTGTAAAAAACGCTGGAGCTGCTTGTGAGGCTCGTGCTAATCGCCTTTATCGTTTATTGTGATTCTGTAATTTTTGTATTTGGTTTTCTCTGTAAATGTATTTTTTTAAAACATTTTTTTTTGTTTTCAGTGTGTTTTTTGTGTTTTTCACTGTGCGTGTTGCGGCCGTTAAGTTCATATTATTTGCGGCTCGTATTTTTTTCCCCCTCAGTGGCGGTTTTATTTTGTAGGTGTTACAGGCCGTAATTTTTATAGCCGATTTTTTGAGTTGTGTGTTGATGTGTAGTCCCACGGGTTGTAGGTATGATGCGCAAGGCGTTTATCTCCACCAGCGCAGTAAGTGCTTTCGGCGCCCCCTGTGTAAGTCCTACGGGGTCGTATGGATGAGCGCCTATGCTGCTCATGTCCTCCAGCACAAGGAGCGCCTTAGGCACTCCTTGCCCGGCCGCAACCACGGCCCTCGCGTCTCGAGGTCCGCAGTTGCGGGCGCAACTGGGGCCCTTGCTTTGCGAGGGCCGCAGTTGCTGCGGGCTTGCTTCTCGAGCCTGCAGTTTCCCCGTTGCGTTACCAACGGATTTTGGCAAGCCCGGCTGCTGAGAACTATATATGTGATTCAATATAATCACATATAGCTATATTGTATCATATAAGCCAACAGAATACATGAGAAAGTAAGGACATCTTTGCAAAAATAAATACACAATGGAATCCTAGAAGGTCAGAGATACTTATAACACCAAACTTGCTGGATTATGCTTTCAGTTACACTGTATTGTACTACAGTATAACAACGGTCAAATATCAAATAACAATCTTTTATCCAACACACAAAGTTACTGCAGTCCTTTGGTAATCATGTATTCTATCCAGTTGGTAACTACAGGTATCAGTTGCTGCTGTGCTTTCATATGTGCTAGTGTTGCAATGTGATGGTGTTACCAAGGAGACACAATAGCAGCAATCACTATTGTAAAACCTCTAGGCGTGTTTCACCCACTATGGGCCTTCTTCAGGATTACTTTGCTTTGCCACAAAGATAGTTTCTAAATATTATATTAGAAGCTCAAGGACTAATCCAAACAAAAGTGTCTTTTAATATATAATTCTGCATGTTTTAATTCTTATCAGTTAACCAATACAATTATCACTGAAAGAAAAATAAATAAAGTACAATTCGTAAAAAAAACAAAACACACGTACAATATAATACTTACAGCACGTTCAAGAATCATCCATAAACATGAAAAAGCTATTTATCCACTTAGATCAACACCAGACAAAAAAATATGAATCTACAGCAAAGTGTGTAGCTGGATGATCCTGAAAGCATCACTATATAGCATGTTCATTATAAGTGTGTAGATTCTCAGCATTATTTTATAGTACAGCATGCTCATTGGCATTGTATAGATATTCATCATCATTGTACAGTGCATTGTGCCCATATTCAGTTTACACAATTGAAAGGGAAATAGCAAGAAAAGAAAAAAAATAGATATCGTACAATCATGGTGAGACACTGACAACTTAAACAAATAAATTGTGAATTGAATATAAAATCTGTAAGTTGTTGCAATGGGATAAAAATACACTAATTAAGGAAAGCCAGCGGTTATCCTTTCCTCAGACAGACAAGTACAAGAATGTTGTAATAGACCAAAAGGGAAAGAATGACAGTAGTTAAGAATGACAGAAAATGGTATACTAGAGATAAGAGGTTATTATAGAATAAAGTCAATTAAAGAAGAATAACTGAGCCCAGGGGACTGGATGGATTATCATGTTAATGACTGTTTTAAATAAAGATATAATGAGCCTCAATTTGGATAGGATTATGATCAGCGAAGCTTTTGACATATGAAGCTTCCAGGCATCTCAATTAAATTGCGCCAATATTATTTGGAACGTGGATTTAAGATTAAATCTAATCGTTGTTAATAGAATATGTCATCTTTGTCTTCAAGTCCCTCCATTCCTATTTTTTTCATCATGTCATTCCTGTCGGATTCCTACTACTTGATTCTTCTTCTGCACCCTCCTTCCTTCAGAGCATCACTCAAAACCTCTCTTCTTTTTAAAGGATGCCCAGAGGGTATTAGATCCTCTCTCAATTATCAGTCAGTTATATTTTACACAATTCACAAAGGTTTTGTGTATTTATGAAAATAAACATTGGGAATCCATACTACTTAGATTTACATACAAATATTTTAATATAACTGCATTTGGAAGGGGAAATTTACATTGTGAGTAAATATCTGGAAAAGAAGAACATTTAACTTTTTTAAGCATTTAGAATTTAATAAATCAATGGAGATCTGGAAGAAAAGGGCCCAAGGCCTTGATCTGGACCAAAGTCCGCCTAATGACTACACCTCATTTAAACAATTTCAGTAACTCCACATCACATCTAATGCTTTATCTTATTTTAGTACCAATTCCCCCTTTATTCATTTTTTTATATCTGCTTGGCCAAAAGTCCCACACATTTTCAATAATTTTTTCTTCTCTATAACCGATAATTAAAATTAAAAAAAATATATATATATATTAATAATTAATTCAACAACTAACTAATTAATATTTAATCTGCATATTGCAGATCAGAGGAGATCTTAAAAGGTTGAACTTGATGGACTGAAAGTCTTTTTTCAACCTTAATTACTATGCAACTATATGTAATTATGTAACAGTCTCTTCCTGTAACAAATACACCTGCATTCTTGTCATCTACCAACTCTATCTACAGCATTAAAATATTTTTCCATGTACGCTCTATTGTTACAATTGATTTTTTGTCAAAAATGTAATTCAGCCCAAATGCCTCCTCTGGTCTACAAGCACTTCTTGTCCTTAGCTGCTCCTGGAATTCTAACCACAAAATTCCATGAAATATATCTCATCTGCTTTTTACCAAAAAAACTAATTTCCCAAGATAATTAGTTTCTCGTTAAGACTAACCCACCTCATTTCTTGTCTTAAACGTTATGTTTTAACTGCAATCTCCTTGTAATATAACCATTTGGACTTTACATCATGTGTTAGTCACCAAACTTCAATCTGAAAATGATGTTATAGATAAGCACACACACTGTTTAACGTAATGACATTAAAATGGTGTTTAAGTGAAGGTTACATAGTGATTTAGACTCAGAGTTAGGACTATTAAATGATAGTCTATGAAAGGGTATGCAAGGATACTGTAAATGTAAAAATCAGAGATTATGAAGAACAAGAGGTTTAGATTTAGAACTAGAACTGCTATTGACTACCTAAAATTCACATTTGTGAAATTTGGCTTAGCAGTGATGTAAACCATAAAGTTAATTTTAGAGAAAATCTTACTTTTAGAATATTCAGTGCATGGAAGGTGACATGACACAAATCCTTGCAGTACTTGCAAGTTTACTTGCAAATGCCTGTCTCTGAGCATGTGGAAATAAAGGGGAAAGTTGACAAAAACGTATCTGAACTATCAAGTGAGGCAACAGATCTCTAATACTGAATAAATACAACAAACAGCCAAATTGAAGACGTTCAACATGGCAGGCTTCAGAAACAATCAACTCCAGAAGGTGAGAATTTGTTACTATGGGGGCTTCTTAGAAGTAAGTCAAGTATGTATTTTACACTGAAAAAGATAACGCAAATAGGATATGTCGGAACAGTTCGGTCTCTGGATTGGATTATGTATTCTGATTATGAGTAAAATAAATCAATTCTGGAATTTATATATATATATATATATATATATATATATATATATATATATATATAATTTAGTCCATTTTTTTCACTCTTCTGTGGCTACTTAAAGCTTTATGTTTTAATCATATATTCTTATATTTAACATAAATTATGAGAAAAGTAATGAAAGAACATGCATTCTGTGTATTTTTGTGCTGTATGGACCTGCAAGGAAAGATAGGTATTTGTACCCTGGAGCATTAACTATCAATGCAAGAATGACAACCTGGTATTGCAATTCAATACATAAGAAAATTCTCCTGTAAATAAAATGAATGTTTTGTTTCTTTAGATTAATCCAAGTGAAATGCTAGAGGCTTATATGAACACTGACTTATGACAATGTAAAACAAGTAATTTGTAATGCTGGTAGCTCTGCCTATGTAGTATTTCCAAACAAATAAAGCTGCTCCTGGATTCTACTCAACTCAGAAGTTCTGCAATCTCAGTAGTGACAGTAGTTTGAATAAAAAAAAAAAAACAAGACAATATTATATACTAGTTACTTGCTCATCATAAATGACTGTGTCATACATGTTATGTTTAATAGTCTGTGCTGTGTCTCTCTCTGTGCTGTCTCAGTGTACCCTCTCCCTCACTCTGTGCAACCTCTTCCTCTCGATGTGCGCCCACTTCTTCTCCCTGTGTGCCCTCTCCCTCTCTCTGTGCATCCTCTCCCTCTCTCGTGAGCCCTCTGTCTCTCTGTGCTCCATGTCTCTTTCTGTGCGCTGTGGCTCTCTCTGTATTCTCTCTCTGCACTCTATATGCTCTCTGTCTCTCTCCCCTCCTTTCGCTTCCTCCCTCTCTCTCTCTCCTCCATTTATCCCTCCCTGCCTCCTCTATCTCTCTGTCTTCCTCCCTCTCTCTCCCTGTCCCTCTCCCTGTCTTTCCCTCTGTCTCCCCCGACTCCTTCTGTCTCCCTTCCTCTCCCTCTTTCTCTCCCCTCTCTGCCGCCATTGCCTGTCTCCCTCTCTCCCTCTGTATCCCCCTCCCTTTCCCCCTCCCTCCCTCTGTCTACCCCTCCCTCCCTCTTTCTCTCCTTTCTCTGTCCTCCTCGCTGCCGTTTCCATGCTGCTACTGTGCATGCGCAATAGGCATCTGCATGAGTTACTCACATCTACTAAGTATTACAGTGGATTTTTTATTAATCCCACTTTATGTGTCCATGGCCTTCTACTATCTTTAAATTAAATTATTAACAGCAGATGCAAAGCATTAAGGCCCATTACAGGGTAGGGGCCCTCTGATACCTGTAGCAAAGGGATCTCTTATTACAGAAGAGGAGCAGATACTTCTTTAATAGAAAGATGATCTCATCACTGTAAAAGTAATCTGACCATATACAAATATTTCTGGCTTTTACTGACCCCTAAAGTTGCAGGCGTGTTTTTTTGCACCGGGGAACTAACTAGCTCCATCACTATTTTCTACATCCTATATCCTAAAATGTAGTTTACACATTGTGCAGAATGGGGATAATACTATCTAATAGTGCATATGTTTTAAAGAATATAAGTCTCCATTTTTAACCATTTGAAATTTACTGCCATAAAAGGTAGATAATGGAGTACATTCTATACAAACTGTTATGGGATACATATTATTAGCTGATTGCCAGTGTTTAGCATGGGGGGTCAACGACATCTACCAGCCAATGCTCCATTGACGCAACTAGGACTGGCCTGTGCAGAATCACAATTAACCAGCTCCTGAGACACAGTGTAACTGGAACCCTGCATAGATAAAGCTCCTCCCAAGTCACCTCAGGTATTTAAAACTGGCTTGAAATAAATAATAGTGTCAGATTTGTTAAAATCAGTCAACAAGCTGTGGCTATTTAAACATGCCTCTGCCAGCAGCAAAGCTCCTAGGAACATCTGGACCCTTCAACTTGACCTTCACGCATTTTGATGATATTTGGAATTTACCCATTAAACAACAAATATTTGCTGAATGTGAATAAGAAGTAAAAAGTAGATGTATTTACTGACTTCTAAGGAAAATTTAGAAGAAAAAACAATGTTAATTAAAATCATTCTCAGAAAAACCTCTGGCACTTCTGTTTTCTGAAAAATGAGCATATCATATAAATAAATATGAACACAATATATTTAATTCATAAATCTACAAATGTGTGGACAACACTGAAGGATATGATGGGTCTGTCAGTAATAGTGTTTGACAATGGTCAAACACTATTACTGACAGACCCATCATATCCTTCAGTGTTGTCCACACATTTGTAGATTTATGAATTTATTTGAGTTATCACCTGGCTTAGTTTGAGTATGAGCCTTGCATATGAGAGGCATAAAATGTGTCTGCTCATGGACATCCACTGCTGCAGGAAGACTTACAGTACCAGCAACTAGAATGTGTTCACAAGGTCTTCTGTCAGATAACAAACTAGTTAAACAAAGAAAGCAATGGTTATTCTCTTTATTGAAAAATATGTTAAAAGGAAGGGGAGGTCTCATGACAAATATTCACAAAGGTTTCCAGGTAGGCCAAATGATGACAAAGTGATTATGTGATACATTTGATATATATATTTGAAGAGTGGAATAGCCGTGCATGTCCAGTATTCAAGATGAATAATCAGAGTATTGCGGTACTCAGTGAAGCCTTTTGTCTGTCCACATATCACTTCATACTTCAATACTCTGATATATAAACTGTTTTATATATTTATAAAGCACCAGCATTTGCTATAGCGCTATATACAGTGGGTACAAACAGCAAATTACAAGTACAGTTACAATTCAATTCAAAAGTGATACACATGGGTCAGAAGACAACTTGGTGCAATAGAAGTGAGGTCCCTACTCCAAAGAGCTTAAATAAATATATCTCTATATAATTATTTCAAAAGTGTCCCTAATATTCACAATATAAAGGATATAAGGTAGAATAAACTATGACTGTTCTCTGTCCTTCTGCAATATATAATCTTGGCTTTTATAGACTCTCACTCCTACCCTCTATAGATCTAAGGAGGCAGTAAAAATCTTAAATCTCTAAAGGGTCCCCTTGCCTTTTCTCACAGTGATCCCCAGAGACCAGAAACGCCCACCCCATCCTCCCTCCTCTTCAGAATGTGGCCGCTGGGGCTGAGAGACTCGGGCATAGAGCCAGTGGTTAAACAAGCCCACCAGGGCTCCCTGGGACAGACAGAAGGAGGGGAGACCATAGTGTCAGAAGGAAAGATGACATGGGATATTAACAGCTAAAGAAAGTGGGAAAAGAGGAACAACATATAGGCAATGGCCTTAAAATGAGATGGTATGACACTGGGAAGAAAGGGGATGTAGAAAGGGGTCAGACAGAGAATAAAATGGACAGAATGCAAACAAAATGATAGATGGGTAGTCAGCTATTATTTAGGAGTCATAATTAATCGCTTAGTTACAATTTCATGGTGTATATACAAAGTTACTTGGGAAGGTCAATGTCGCACACAAATTATGTCATCTTCCAAATGCACTTTGCACTGGTTTTCCCCAGACATAAACACTTGCTCTTAATATGTTCCAGACTCTATTTTGTATGGAAATAGCTAAAACCACACTATATCCTGCAAAGCTCCAAGGGCACAAAAGGAGTGAGGGAGGTGACTTTACAACAATAAGTAGGGGACCCTTCAGCTCTTATCACTTCTAATGGGTCTGCATTTTCCCAAGGTCTCCATGGGGACAGCGGGTATAGGCCTTAAACCATTCAGTCCAAAATTGAAATTGTGACTTTACATAGCAACTTGAACCTGACTTATATAAAGAATGGTCATCATACGTTTGTAAAAGCCACATTTACTTCTATATAACATAACAGTAAATGTGGCTTTTACAAATCTTTTATTCATATACAAATAAGAAAAAATAGATACATTTCAGTTGATCTATTCCCATATACTTGCATATAATGCTAAAATATACACTATATATTGTACTCGAAAAAATATATTTAGTTTGAAAATATATATTTAGTCTATGTTTATTAAGTTATGTATCTGATTGCATATATATATATATATATATATATATATATATATATATATATATATATATATATATATATATATATATATATATATACAGTATGTTCAGTAGTTTCCTGTGTTCTACATAGTTACTCCAATATGTCCATATCTATGAACTCTCTCTGTAACCTTCA